>JANHFT010009325.1:4173-23009 GCA_032467955.1 Pseudoxenodon macrops
TTCTTGCTTTACTGGTAGTTACATACAGTGCTTGAGTCACAGGGATGGAGAGTGGATCAGAAGTAGCTTTACATGATCTGCCCATAGACCTGTTAGCAGGAGAAAGTATAAACTAACAATGACAACTGCATTCAACGAAAATTTGTATAAGATGTTTTATAGATGGCATCTGCCACCGGAAAGATTGGCAAAAATGTTGAAAGGTAAATCAGCTAGATGTTGGAAATGTCATCAGATACCGGGGTTGTATTATACATGTGGTGGTAGAAGCAAAAAAATATTTGGCAAAAATTCCTATGTGGCTGGAGAAGATGATACAACAATACACTGATTTCAAACCTGAATTATTCTTGTTGGGGATTTTACCAGAAATGTACAGTAAAGAAAATGTATATTTGATTATTCATGTAATAACTGCAGCTAGAATTGTATTTGAAAAAAATTGGAAAAGTGAAGAGATCCCTACGGATGAGAATGTGATTAAGAAAATATTAGAATCTGCAGAAATGAATCGATTAACACTTGCAATTGAAGAAAAGGAAGAATCTGACTACTGCAGCATATGGGAGTTATTTTATCAATGGTTAGAGAATAAATGTGAACATTAGAAACAAAAGCAGAGGAGTAAAATATGGAAAATGTATTATAAAGTTAAATAAGCTAAGAACAGAAATGTTATAATTGTAGGTACGTTATGTATTAGTATTAATCTAAGAATAGATATAAATAATGAACATGGTTGTAAACTTTTAAGTGTTCTTGCACAAAATATTTGCACCCAGATGACACACTGTTTAATGAAAAATGAAATGTTTGTATTAAAAGAAAATTAAAAATTAAAAAAAGACCTCCTGTTATCAGGAGGTATCTCCTGATAAGACATATTTATTTTATTTATTTATTTTTATTTACAGTAGATCTGGCAAAAGACAGAGGACTTTCACTTCAGCCAGCACCCTGTCTTCCTTGTGAAATACACACCCAGTTGTTAACAAGCTGGCTGAGAATTTGTGAGGGCCGCAAGTGGGAGAAAGGATTGTCTGAACAGGAAGGAATATCCTGCTTCAGCCTACAGCCCCTTTGCTACCTATCAGCACACCACATGTGTCATCAGTTGTTACGATTTGTCAGAGGGCGGGAACCAATAGGAACAAAACTAGAAACATGCACACACCCAACCAAGGAACAGAGTGTTGTTTATTGCTATACAAGCAGAGTACACAATGTATTTACAAGAATTCTAGTAAATATATGTGTGTATGTATCTATACACATCCACAGTTACCTAATATATATGTAAATATATACATCATCAAAATCTAACTAGGAAGTAGAGTAACAGGATTTAAATAAGTTTTGCTTCTTTACTTTATGGTACAAGACCCTTAGCTGCTGGGTTTTTCATCCTCCCAACACTTATTTATTTTTAGTATGCCAACAACTTTTCTCGTTTTGCCCAGTTACTGTACCTGGTAGTCCTTGACTTACAACCACAATTGAACCCAAGATTTCTGTGGTTAAGTGAGAAATTAGTTAATTGAGTTTTGTCCCATTTTATGACATTTTGCTACATTTGTTAAGTGAACCACTGCAGTTGTTAAATAAGTAGCACGGTTGTTAAGTGAATCCTGCTTCTCCATTGACTTTGCTTGTCAGGAGGTTGCAAAAGGGGATCACATGATCCCGGGACCCTGCAAACTTCCATATATATATGTGAGCCAGTTCTCAAGCACCCGAATGTAAATCACATGATTATGGGGATGCCGCAACAGTCAAAGGTGTGAAAATTGGCCATGCCACTTTTTTCAGTTCCATCGTAAGTTTGAACAGCCATTAAATGAACTCTTGTAAGCTGAGGACTACTTGTATTTACAACCACTGGAAGTTTGTTCTGCCTATAGTCCAGGGCTACATTTCCCTTTCCACACTTTTTGCAGATCTTTCTTCTCCTGCCTTGAGCTTCTTCCAGTTGTCTTCTCCCTAGCATTTGAGTCCTCTTGCTTTCTGCTTCTGCTGCTCTATGTCACATTGTCCTTTTTCTCCAGCAAATCTCCTGGCACATCTAGATGACTCCATCCTTGCCTTCGCTCTCTCTCCCTCCCGCCCTTTCTCTGACTACTTCTACTGTATATTTCTTTCCGGCTATCAGAAAGCTTTGTGTCAAGCAAGAAGTGCTTGCAGGCAGTTCTTTAGATTGTAATGCTCTTCCCCCTTTTGTATATGATATGGCCAATCTGCCTAGGCCAGGGGTCAGCAACCTGCAGCTATGGAGCCTCATGTGGCTCTTTCATCCCTCTGTTGCGACTCCCTGTCGCTGGTCAGTGCCACAATTTTGAGAGGAGCTTCCGGTTTTGGGGGGGGGAGCAGGGTATGCCAGGAGGTTACTCTATGGCAAGGGGTGGGTTTTCTGGTCAGCTCCACAATTGATAGTGTTAGATCGCGCAGCGTAGTAAGACTCGAGTCAGCAGTGACAGTCAGCTCTTGTTTATTGCTTCAGCTTGTGATAATCTGGACTGCCTGCTAGCTGCGGGGAACCCTCTTTTATGGGATTCCCTTGGTTTGCAGACAGACACTTACAATTGGTTGGAAATCCCCGTTGCTAGTTAGCCAACCAGCGACGGGCATGAAACTGAATGCAAATGCTCAGGTGATTCCCCTTAATGGGGGATCAGGATATGCAGAGGGGATTAGGCAGAACACAACAAGGACAAATCTAACCTTTCAAGCAGCCATTGATGAAGCAAGGGCTACAGAATCGTCCATGAAAGTCATAGAATTGCTGCACAGATTCGTGACACCCACCGCAGAGCCCAAGCCGGCGGCTGCCATACACATGGGGACAGAAGAAGACTATGAAAGCAGTGGAGACGAGGTATGCCACACAGAAAAAAGTATCCCATTGAGGGCAAAGAAAGAAAGCCACGTGTGTGGGACAACACCCAAGATACACTTGCCAGTTTTGAGACGTCGTCTGTCAGCATTGCGACATATGGGGACATTTGGCTAAGGTCTGCCGAGCAAATCTCCTGGCACAGCAGATATAATCTCTTGAGCCACCGCGTGGTGTTGCGCCACTACAAAAATGGCGCAAAAATCAACGGCCTAAAAGATCAGCGTTCAGCATGGAGGCTCCAGAAACTAAACAGACCAGAGTTGCCCATGCCCACCAAACATCAAAATTAACAGTCACAGTGCTGATTGAAGGGGCGCTGACAGAACTAGAGTTGGACACTGGGTCATCTGTGACCATCCTGTCCTGGCTATCCTTACCCACAATCTAACAACCAATGAGGGAGAGGGGACTCAGGAGGACCAGTGGGGAGAACAGAGTAAGCAGTGGAGTAGAGGAGCGATGGAGCAATTACCTTCACCCCTGATCCCCTAGCACAAAAATGAATAGGAGGTGGGATCAATGCAGGGCAATCTGATGACTTGGGAGGAGGGCACATTGCCCTTCTCCACAAGGCTCACCTGGGGAATGAGGTTTAAAGAGACACTGTTGGGAGGGGCATTTGTCAGGAACAATCGTTGCTTTTTCCAGTCTCACATGCTGTTACCGATGTCTGGATACTTTGCTGTACTTGTCTTGTTTACCTTGTTTGCCATGCTGGCCTGGCTTACGTGCAAGTCACAGTGACATAGTTATACTCTGAGCGGTGCTGCAGTCCCAGGGAACTCTTCCTGTGACAAGGACTCTCTGAAACCAGATTCCTTGAACTGTGGCTGCTCTCAGAACTGTGCTGCTCCTCCGGACTGCTAGCAGCCAGGACCTAATCGAGGTGCATGTTTAGAGGTTGGCTCCTGGACTTGTAGTGAACAGTGAGACTTTTGGGAGAAAGTTGGAACTATAAAGGGGAGTTAAGCCTTCGTTCTGGCTGTGTTGTTTCCATGCCTAGCCCCGGGTCATCACACTCTATTGTAATATATACCTCACAAATCAACTTGTTTCCCCTCATCATGCTTGGAGAAAATGGAGCAGCTTCACATGGACAACATGCATTTATCTTAGCAAGTTGCCTTCCTCTCTGTGCCCAGCTGCAAGCTGTCTGGTAACATTGCAAATGCCCTGTAGCTGTTCTAGACAAGTTTGATGACTCGTTGGCTCAATTCCCGGCATTTTTTCGACAGTGCCAGCTGTACATGAGGCTCCAGTCCAAGGATTTCCCCACTGATGGGGACAAGGTGGGTTTTTTGATTAGCCTTTAGACAGGGTCAACATCTCACTAGACATCTCCCCTGCTAACCCAGCCCAACCTGTTGCTGGATGACTATGCCGGGTTTTGCTGTCAGCTATGGGCCATGTTTGAAGATCCCGTCAAGGCCCAGACTGCGAACTGGCATCTGAGAGAGTTGTGGCAGGGATGAGGATACATTAATGAATTTTGGTGGTCGACAGGACCTTCAATGGAACGAGGCTGCTCTAATGGACCAGTTCCAGGAAGGCTTCTTCTCAGAATTGCTGGATGAGCTGGCATGCACAGATTGCCCCACCATACTTCAGAACCACATGCAATTATGCCTACACATAGATGCGTGCTTCCCGCAATGATGGGCATGACAACGGACAGAGGTCTTGCCCACCAATTCCTGATCTGGGCTGAGAAAGACCAATGGCAGCGCGAAGGCCTTTGCTTGTATTGTGGTGGGCAGGGTCATATAGCAGCTATGTGCCTCACAAAGGCAACCTAACCAGCAGTGGGATTGGCAGCAGGAAACAGGCAGAGCCTGGCCTAGAGGGATCTGTAGGCTGGGCTCCCTTGGATATAGACTGTCCCCAGTCTCCATGATCAACTCCTTTGTAGCACCACATTCTCACAATACTTGTGTCCTTGACAGGTTGGGAAGACATGGAAGTTTAGGCCATGGTAGACTCTGGGACCATGGCCAACTTTATGGATTCGGATTTGCCATGCATTGGGCCATTCCTCAGCAGCTGGCAACTCCACCAATATTGTTGGAGACAATCTATGTTTGACTGCTAATGGGGCATTTGTTGGGAACAAGCGTTGAATCTGTAGAGCCTTGCGTGCACTTGCAAAAGCCTGGAGATTGCTGTACTCTGTCTTGTGGGGCTTGCCAGTTTGCCTGCTTCACTGAACTTCTTGCTCTTGTTAATGTTAGCTAACCTGGCTTATTGGACTGCTGGCCCTTGTTACTGTTTGATTAACCTGTCACAGACTGGATGTGTGATCTGACCTCAGAAGGCAAACAGGCATGGGGGACTGCCAGGAAGGCCGCATGGAAGGCAGGCAGGCAAGCATGGCAGGGCTGCGGGGAAGGGAGTAGGCTGCTAGCTCCCTTCCCCATGGCCGGGCAGCCCCGATATGCTTGTCTGCCTGCCACATGGCCTTCCGCTTCCTGCCTTCACAAGCTGGCCACGGGGACACCGGAAAGGTTGTGTGGAAGGCAGGCAAGCATGTCGGGGCCGCCTGGCTGTGGGCCATGGGGAAGGGAGTAGGGGAGGCTTTTGCAAGCGAGCCTGGCCATGGGGACTGCTGGAAAGGCCGCATGGAAGTCAGGGAAGCATGAGGAAGGGAAAAGGGGAGGCAAACTGGGATGGTGGGGGGAGGGCAGGAATAGCCAGCTAGGCCGCGACTCGCAGGCTTATCTGGCCGGCAGATTAGGGCCATTCAGTTGAGGTGCAGTGCTTCAGGCAGCCAAACTGCAAGTGAGGACCAACACAGTAGAAGTGCACAGTGACTGGGCGGAGCAGGGCGAGCGGGGATGGGCCAAGCGAGCATCAGGCAGGCGGGCCGAGCAAGCGGCGACTAGGCAATCAGTTCGGGGGCATGGCCAGCCAGCAGTCGCTACCGGTTTGGTGACCCAGGCCAAATTACTGCTACCGGTTCGCCTGAACTGGTGCAAACTGGTAGAAACCCACCACTGGGCAACACCAACTGGCAGGAATAGACAACACCCCAGAAAATAGGCTCAAGATCCAGGTGGATCTTGACAGACTTGAACACTAACTAATAAAATGTAGATTGAGAAAAGTAAGGTTTTACACTTAGGCAAGACAAACCAAATGGACAGGTACAGATTAATTGAAACTTTGCTTAATAGCAGTAACTATGCAAGGATCATGGAACTCTAGTATACAATCCTTTAAACCCAGCTGCTCTGGCCTAGAGGTGGAGCTCTTGCCTCACAATCAGGAGGTTGTGAGTTCAATGCTAGTTAGAGGCAAATGTAAGGGTCTCCTGCTTGGGCAGGGGGTGGACTAGATGATCTGCAAGGTCCCTTCCAACTCTGTTAATCTGTGAAATAAAAAAATGAGCCAACAATGTGCTGCAGGCACCAAAAAGGCCAATGCAATCCTAGATTACATTAACAGGGACAGAATCAAGATCATGTGATGTGTTAATAACACTTTATAAGACCTTGGTAAAATCATACTTGGAATACTGCATTCAGTTTTGGTTGCCACAATATAAAAAAGATGTTGAGACTCTGGAAAGAGTGCAGAGAAGAGGAACAAAGACGATTAGGGGGTTGGAGGCTAAAACATTGAAGAATAGTTGCCTGGGGCAACATAATAGCAGTGTTCCAATATTTGAGGGGCTGCCACAAAGAAGAAGGATCAACCTATTCTCCAAAGCACTAGAAGACAAGACAAGAAGCAATGGATGGGAAAGGAAAGAAGTAACCTAGAACTAAGGAGAAATTTCCTGCCAGTGAGAACAGAGGTGGGTTCCTATCGGTTCGGACTGGTTGTATAGAGTAGGTAGTAAGCTGCTGGTGACGTCACAAAACCAGTTCTGGTCCGTGGATGCTGCCATCCTTTTTGTGGATTTTGTTTTGAGGGGGAAGGTTTTTTTTTTAATTTAAGTTTTTTTTTCTTCTGCGCATGCGCAGAAGCCAGGTTTCCAGCACTGCGCATGCATCACCATCTTGTTTTCGGCCGTTTTTTTTGGGAATTTTTAATTTTTTTTTGTACTTTGCATGTGCATGCATGGAAAGCGTGCACACGGCCACGAGGCGCAGCCATGCGGCACGGGAGGTAGCAAACTGGCAGCGAGGTAAATTAGAACCCACCCCTGAGTGAGAACAATCAGCCAGTGGAATAGCTTGTCTTCACACATTGTGGGTTCTCAGTCACTAGTGGCTTTTAAGAAGAGACTGGATAGCCATTTGTCTGAAATGGTATAGGTCTCCTGCTGAAGCAGATAGTTGCTTTCCTCTCTGATTTCCCCATGCACATTGCAGACCTGCGCGCCCTCCTTCTCCACAGACTCACTTTCTCTTTCCTCCTGGCCAGATCCGCTGCCTGAAATGCTAACTGCCCAAAAAATGCTGTTCCAGCCCAAAAACAAGCATCGCATTTTCGGTCTCTGTACACTGGGAGATTGATGGCAGCAGCAGTTAGGGTGCTGCTTGGAACTGACCAAAACCACTGCCTCCGCGTTTTCATGAGGGTGCACGGCTCTGCAAATTGCCTCTGGGAATCAGGCCAATGGGTGGCGGTGGCAGGAAAGGAAGTTGGAAGTGTAAGCTCGAGCAAGGAACCTATTATCATCTCTGGTGGACTTGCCCCAAAGCAAAAACATACTGGAAGAGAATTCAAAAATGGCTAGAAGAAATTATAGGGGGGGAAATTGACATGAAGCCAGAGTTATTTCTATTAGGAATTGTTAGAGGGAAGGGAAAAAAAGAGGATTTGTTAGAGGGAAGGAAAAAAAAGAGGACAGATACATGATACTTCATATCACAACAGCAGCCAGGATTGTATATGCCCAGAACTGGAAATATGAAGATATCCCCACTAACGCAATGGTAGCTCGGAAAATCTTAGAATGTGCCGAAATGTGTAAACTGACTATGGAAATACAGGATGAAGAGGATTCGGAATACTATGCAATATGGAACAAATGGTATGCAGGGGCAGGCCTTCAGGAGGCCAAAAACACTGTATTCTGTGTATAAGACGCACCAACATTTCCATCCTCTTTTATGGGGGAAAAAGGTGCATCTTATATTCTGAAAAATATGGTATGTATGTATATATATTCTGTATATATGTGAACTGTCCTTAAATACCACATTTGGCTTTTTACTATGCTACAGAGCCCGATTATGACCTTGTTCATGCAAACAAGCTAACTTCACTACTAACATGGGCCCACACCCTCTTATCTTCCTTGGTGACCTTAATCTACCTCTTATAAATTGGACCCTAAATGAATGTACAGCTGAACCCATACATGCAACCCTGTACAACGCAGTTGCTACTCTGGGACTGGATCCATTAGTAACTAACTAATATTATGACACACAATATAGATATGTTGTCCATCATCCAATGCCATGTGATTTTGGATTTGGGGAAACTATTTTGTGTACATTTCTGGTATGCCACGGACCAGTGCCTGTCCACGGAGCAGGGGTGGGAGGCCTCTGCTTTAAAGGAAAGGAACTCTGAAGGGAGACCAGAGGAGCTGACTCAAAAGATACAAAGGATTCAAGTTTCTGCTTGCTTCTTCCTGGAAAGATGACACACAGGTTGAGCTTGTAACTTCCTAGCCTTCTCAACTTCCTGGCGAGTCACATCCACAAGGAAAGTGTTCTTTCCTTGCACTATTGGTTGAATTACAAAAGAATGCCCCATGCATAGAACCTGCCTAATAGTAATAGCAGACTTATATGCCACTCCATAGTGTTTTACAGCACTGTTTTGCAGTTTACTATGTTGGCGTGTTGCCCCCAAAAATCTAGGGGCAATACTTGAGAGACTTTGGAAAAGGAAGGCAGGAAAATAGGGTTGATGCCCATAGATGCTAAAGGTGAAGAGCATCCGAGGAAAGCTTTGTTTTTATGGAAAAAACTTTATATATAGAAAAAAAAATGAGTCATGTTATGAACTATCTTTAAGAAACAACATAGATAGAAAAGGAATCACTGCAGCCAAAAAAGGAAATAAAACTGGAGAGGAAGAGGGCAGAGAGAGGGAAGGGTTGGCTGGCTGATTTGGTTGGATGGAATTTTGCGATTCATGTTTTTCTGATTTGCATCATCCTTTGGAAAGAGTTTATATAATCATAAGAAGTTAAGGTGCTGGACTAGAAATTGGGAAGACCATGAATTCTAGTGCTCCTTGGACATCAAAGCCTGTCGTTCTCAGCCAACATATCTTTTCTCAGCCAACTATCATTAAGTGTTGTACCTTATGATTCCTGACGAATGTATCCTTTCTTTTTATGCACACTGAGAGCATATGCACCAAGAGAAATTCCTTGTATGTCCAATCTTGGCCAATAAAAATATTCTATTCTATTCTATTCTTCCCTCTTCTCTTCTCTCTTCTCTTCTCCTCTCCTCCTCTCCATTCCGTTATTCTATTCTATTCTATTTTTTCAAGAAACTCATCTGTTTATTGATAAAGCAGACTGGAAAACTAGAGAGCAGAGCCCAAAATATTACTCTGAAATGAAACGTACCATCTTAAGATTGATTAACACCTAAAGAACATTACAATATCCTAGTAATATGAAGAGATAATTATATTCTATTATCTCACAGAGTGGTGGTTCTGGGGGGAAATAGAAGGGGATATTCGAGTTCCGATATCCTTTTTAAAGAAAGGGTTTGTTTTGGCATTCATAGCCAGTTGACCCAAGTAATCAGTCATCTTTCATGACTGAAATGCTTTCTCTTCTAACTCACAAAAATTTACCATACATTGGATCAATCGATAATGGTTCAAACTTCCCTCTAAATCAAATAATTTCTGCATTGCATAGGATTCATTCCTAAGGAGATATAGGAGTGGAATTCAACACAAACTCTACATGCAACCACAGCTCTATAATTAGGTGGAGAACATTATTTGGGAACTAGGGAAGAAAACCTTTTTATCTTCCACTCTGTAATTCTGGAACACTGCTAGGATTCCTGTCCTGCCCCATTGCACGTATTAAAAGTGCGCTTAAGAGAGAAGTAATGAAGTTGGGACACTGCCACTTTGTAAAACAATTCTTCAGACTAATCCGTGAAAGAAAGAAAACCAAAAGATACATTTTTATTCCAGAAATTATCACGACAAAGTCGAGATTGCCTCCATCTGTGCTTTAGAACCAGCATGGTGTTTTTAATCCCATTACGCTGAGGAAACCAGAAGAGTAAATAGAACACAGAAAGTGTTGACAGCCCTTGCAATTAACAGTCTGATCAGTCAGAGGGATAACAAGAGAGATGCAAACTAAGGTTTTGGCTGCAAAGAGAGCAGAACTCCAGAGTTGCTCAATTGTCATTCTGCCAGGTGTTTCTAATGGTAATAAATTGTGAGATACAAACAGTGATCAAAGTGGATCTTCCAAAAGACTAGATTCAGGGCTCTGTAAGGACATTGCTGAAGTAATCGGTTGTAGTTATTCTTGTCCATTCTCTTCAGAATCCTCCTTCCTTATATTTCACTCTCTAACATTTCATTCAGTGGTTTAAAAAAAAACAGCACAAGGCTGCAGTCTGCAAAAATTTTGACGCACAATCCATTTGTACCGTTCTAGTCTGTTTTTATGGGTTTCTCTTGAATGTTTTTTTTTTCTATGCTCATACAGGCACTGACGTTGAGTAAATACCATTCCCCATACCATTACATTTTTCGCGTGTGTGGATCTTTTGATGGGACGTGAGGGACCCCAACTCAGTGAAACATTTTCCACACTCCGTGCATTGATATGGTTTCTCCCCAGTGTGGATTGTGTTGTGTTCAGTATAACAATGTTTTTGATGGAAGCTTTTGTCACGTTTCTTGCCCTGATGTGTTTTTTCCCTTGTATGGATCCGTTTATGGGAAGGGAGAAGCTTTTGAGAATGGAAGCTCTTTCCACACTCCGTGCACTTATAAGGTTTCTCCCCAGTGTGGATTCTGCTATGAATAGTGTAATTATATTTTTGTCTGAAGCTCTTGGAACAGTTCTTGCATTTATAGGGTTTCTCCCCAGTGTGGATCCGTTTATGGGAGGTGAGAGAACTTGAAGCTCTAAAGCTCTTTCCACACTCCAGGCATTTATAGGGTTTTTCCCCGGTGTGGATCCTTTTATGGGAAGTGAGAGAACGGGATTCGGTAAACCGTCGTCCACAATCGGCACATTCGAATGGTTTCTCCCCAGTGTGAATCCTTTGATGGCAAGTAAGGGATCGTGACTCAGTGAAGCATTTTCCACACTGCATGCACTTATACGGTTTCTCCCCGGTGTGGATTCTGCTATGTCTAGTATAATGATGTTTTTGACTAAAACTCTTTCCACATTCCTTACATTGATATGGTTTTTCCCCAGTGTGGATCCTCCTATGGATAGCAAGGGACCCCGAATTAGTGAAGGTCTTTCCACACTCCACACATTTGTATGGTTTTTCTTCAGCGTGGAACTTTTTATGGGAAGTCAGAAAACTGGAAGCTCTAAAACTCTTTCCACATTCAGTGCATGTATAGGGTTTCTCCCCAGTATGAATTCTGTTATGTTCGGTGTATTGATATTTCTGGATGAAGCTCTTTCCACATTCTTTGCATTTATACGGTTTCTCCCCAGTGTGGATCCTTTTGTGGTACGTAAGGTGGCTGTTCTTGTGGAAGCCCTTTCCGCACTCTGTGCATTTATATGGCTTCTCATCAGTGTGGATTCTGTTGTGTATAGCATACTGATAATTTTGACTGAAGCTCATCGCACAGTTCTTGCATTTATACGGTTTCTCCCCAGTGTGGATCCTTTTATGGGAGGTAAGAAAACTTGAAGCTCTGAAGCTCTTTCCACACTCCTGGCACTTATAGGGCTTTTCCCCGGTGTGGATCCGTTTGTGGTAAGTCAGGGAACCTGATTCAGTGAAGCATTTTCCACACTCGTGGCATTTATACGGTTTCTCCCCTGTATGCTTTCTTTTATGGAAACTAAGGTGTTTTGCAGAACGGAAGCTCTTGGTACATTCTGTACATTTATATGGTTTCTCCCCAGTGTGGATTCTTATATGGGAAGCAAGTAACACTGAAGCTCTGAAGCTCTTCCCACACTCCTGGCATTCATATGGTTTCACCCCTGTGTGGATTGTTTTATGAGATGCGAGGGAACCTGACTCACTGAAGCATTTTCCACACTCTGTGCATTTATATGGCTTTTCCCCGGTGTGGATTCTTTTATGGCAAGTGAGGGAACTTGATTCGGTAAAGCATTTTCCGCACTCCAAGCACATGTAGGGTTTTTCCCCGGTGTGGATTCGGTTATGTACCGTATAACTATGTTTTTGATTGAAACTCTTTCCGCATTCTTTACATTCATACGGTTTCTCCCCAGTGTGGATTCTTTTATGGCAAGTGAGGGAACGAGACTCGGTGAAGCATTTGCCACATTCGGCACACTTATACGGCTTCTCTCCCGTGTGAATCCTAGTATGGCAAATAAGATGACTTGGATTCTTGAAGCACTTTCCACACACTGCACATTTGTACGGTCTCTCTCCCGTGTGGACCCTATAATGAGAAGTAAAGTGACTTAGATCTTTGAAGCATTTTCCACACACCAGACACTTGTATGGTTTCTCTCCTTGTATTCTCTGACATAAAGTAAGGAGAAAGGTCCTTCTGGAGCGTTTTCCACTTTCATTCTGTTTCGCTACAATGTGGCTTCTGCAACAATCGCATAATCCTGATGCATCTGTCGCTACTTTTCCACACCTTGGACACACGTCTCTTTTTGAGTGAACATCTTTGGCTAAGAAGACGTTGATATCTGCACATGGTAAAGTAGAGCATTTCCCCGGCTCTCCCTTTAGCTCCTTTTCCACAGGACTTGACTTTCCGATAAACTTTTCCGCAACTTCCTTTTTGCCTTTTGGCAAAGGTGCTACTGCCTCTTGGCCGGAAGTCTCCATCTCCCATCCGTCACCTGCTTCAAAGAGAAGAAAAGAAAAATTGACACAAAGTGAGGTGCAAATGGGACCAAGCATCATTGTTGCAAGTCCTTATTTGAACACTGTCAAACCTTCCCTCCAGCTCTTCTTCCTTTTAGCTCTTTTTGTGATTCCTCTACCTGCTTCTGTCAGGGCATGTTCATGACATGGGGCTGTGCTTGATATAAGATCTATCACAATCTTCCTTCTTGTCCTCCATGATGCAGAACTGAATCCCGCCTACCCTCTTCCCTGAACAACATCAGCTCAACTACTCCTTCAGATTGTTCCCAAAAAAAGAAGGAAGCAGGGGGTAGTTTCAAAAGCTGCCTCTATTCAATAATGGGCTTGATGATGGAGAACCATCATCAGTTTAATTTCAAACTGAAAAGAGGGAAGGGCCGGTGGATTTGGATCTTGAGAACTGAGTTTCAGCTTCCTCTTCATGAGCAGGGGTGTCAAACTCAATTTCACTGAGGGCTGCATCAGGGTTATGGTTGAGGGAGTGGCGGGGGGGCATGGCTAGCTTGACATCACTCACATCGTGGGGGGGCACCTGTGGCAGCCCAGGCTGGGCTGGGGGGATCCATTGTCTCTAGCGCATGCCTGGGGTGGAACAGGAGTGGCCCCTCGTTGGCTCCATGGAAATCCACAGATCTAAGGCTGACCGCGTTCTGGCCCAGATGGCTGCCACCAGGTTGTAGATCAGTGCCCAGCCAGCCTGGGGCTGAGGTGTCGGTCCTTTACTGTTTCCAGGGCAGCCCCAGAGGCCAGATCTAACCACATCACGGGCTGAATTTGGTCTGCAGGCTTTGAGTTTGATGCCCCTGTCCACGAGGGAGCTCTGCCTTAAAAAAAAAACTGGTTCTCAATCTGATTCATTCATCCTTAGTTGTCCCTTCGTTTGCTGGCAGAACCATGTGGGTGGAAGACCCCATCTATTGAGAACTTGGCCTACCCAAGTTCTCTATATGTTGAACAGCCCAACTCTCTATATGTTACACTCTTGTGATACTCTCTGTGGGAGTATAGGTAGTCCTTGACTTACAACCGTTTAGTGACCACTCAAAGTTACAACAGCAATGAAAAAAAGTGACTTAGGACCCTTTTTCACAGTTACGGCCATTGTAGCATCCCTTAAGCCATGTGATCAAAATTCGGATACTTGGCAATTGGTTCATATTTATGACAGTTGCAGTGTCCCAGGGCCATGTGATCTCCTTTTGCGACCTTCTGATAAGCAAAGTCAACAGGGAAGCCAGATTCACTTAACAACTGCGTCAGTAACTTAACAACAGCAGGGATTTGCTTAACAACTGTGACAAGGAAGGTTGTAAAATGGGGCAAAATTCTCTTAGCAAATGTCTCGATTAAGAAGAGAAATTTGGGGCTCAATTGTAGTTGTAACTCGAGGATTACCTGTATTAGGGCTTCCACATGCCATCATTATAGACAGAAAAATATGAAGAGGAAGAGGAAGTATCTACAAAGTGGGACAGACAGGACTGGAAACTGGCTGGGATGGGACAATTGCATGAATGACTCCTCTCCTATATCTGGAGACAGGATGAAGGTTTCAGCCCTTCTTTTTATATATATATAAATATATATTTATATATATAATTTATACATTTTTCTTTTACATTCATAAGTGCTATCTGAACAGTGTATTGTCTGGGTCGGTTTGCTTACACATAGTAATATTGATCCAATTTCTAATCTCTACCTCTATTATCAAGCCATTGATAAAACAAATTCCATGTTTAAAAATATTCCGTATCTTCTTTATCCTTTATCTTTAATGTCAACCTATCCATTTCTGCACAATCTAGTTTTTTTTTTATTACACTCTCTTTGGTAGTTATTTCCTCATTTTTCCAGTGCTGTGCAAATACAATTCTTGCTGCTATCAAGACATGCAGTATTAAGTATATGGTCCCTTTATCATACTTTTCTGGTAGTACGCCTAACAAAAATATTTCTAGCTTATAATCTATGTGTTGCTTTAACATTTCTTCTAACCACGTATGCATTTTCGTCTAAATATTTTTTGCCTTTGAGCATGTCCACCACATATGATAATATGAGCCCGGTGTCTGATTACATTTCCAACATTTGGCAGACATGTTTTGGAACATCTTTGCTAGCCTCGCCGGTGGTTTTAGCGCTTCTTAACAGACCAAAGAGAAGTAGAAATGCCGCTGAGGACACTCTCTTCCACTATAGGAAAAGAAGAGGCCAGCATTTTCCGAGAAAAGAATCAGCTGTTTGATGTCTGGCTAGCTAGAAAATACTTTCTACCACAATTTCAGCCTAGAAAAACAAGAGTTCCTTACTTAAGGAGGCCACGTTCTTTGCGTTTTCCAGCATGACCTCTTGGTACAAAGTCTTTTGCTCAAAATCCAACAGGGTCCATTCCTCCACCGAGAAAAACACAGCTACGTCCTCAAAGGAAACGGAATTCTGAAACAGAAATCACACATTCTACGGATGTCATTTTTAAGAAACAGTTGAATAATGTATACACAACGTTTTCTCTGAAAGAACAAATCTGATTCCCAACTAGAATAGATAGGCAACTGCCCTGAGTTCTGAGCCTCTGATTTAAAATATACTTGGGGGATAATCTTTTGTGAACTTGGCTAATTCTAAATTATGTAATGTACAGTAGCAATGTAACTTGTTGTACAGCCTTCTATTAACGTCCAAGGACACAGGTGAAACATGAACAAATCACCTTGTTATCTGGGAGGTTAAGAATAAAATTAAATATACTTTGCAGGACTTCAGCTTAACTGAAGGAAGTATATAGACTTGAAGGACGACTAGAACAAGAGTAGATATATTGTGGGATATAATCTACATAATATAAATATCAACTTAAGGGGAACCTTGTGCTTCCTCTTAAGCAGATCGCTCAACTTATCATCCTAATTTCTTTCTAGTTTTAACATCCACATCTGTGTGCAATGTATTTAGATAATTTTTAACCTGTGATTTTTTTTTAAGACTGCTGATTAATAATATTGCATAGTCGTGTACCGCAGAGTTCAAATCATAATTACATTACCATTCAGCATCCAAGGGAGAAAAGGGCAAATTTGTACTGTAAGATGGTTCCTCTTGAATTACCTGTAGCACTGTGTGACTTCCTATGAAAGTATCAGGAAGCTGCTTATAAAACGGCCCCTCTCCCATTTTGGACAGGGTTGGATCATTTTGGACAGAGCTGGACGCTAGCAGTTTAAGGAGGGAAAGATCTTCCTACCTTCCTTGGAAAAACAAGTGCTTTACCACGGACAACTGATGTTCCAGAAGATACCATCGATGTTGCTCTGGTCTCTGAGAGTAAGAAAAAAACAGGAACTACTTGTTATAAAAATACTCTTCTTCTATTCTTACAAATTCAGACATCTGTTCTTTGTGTCTGCTGACTGGGTGTCTGACAGGTATGCATGCCTTGTGGACAGAGAACAGCCCATCTGGGTTCCTCAGACTGAAGAGGTTGTGTGAATGTGGGAGGCAACAGAAGCCTAGGGATGGGGATTGTACCGAGTGGTAATTCTGTCAATCATGGGAGACCAACAGAGATCCAATGGAGGTATGAGAGATGGTGGTTACTCAACTCCAACTCCACACCAGTTAAGTGTTCTGACCCAGCCTTAGCAAGTAATGATCAGCCGCTTACTTCCAAGTACAAACAAACTCATTTTCAAACAGGGTAGGAACAGTCTTTTACTCATGTGGATAAACAAAAATCAAACATAATTAGTTCCAACAGACCTGGCCAAGAAATCCGAATTGCTTGCTGTATCATAAAAGCGAATAGTTGTTTGTGACAATTGGCTACTCCCACATCCCTACTATTTAGCCAGGAAGGGGCTGGCTAGCATCCACGTCTGCTTTTCCTTGAGAGCCGGCTTATTGTTTTCTTTTGCTCTCCTCTCCTCTATACAGTATGTATATGCGCAACTGGGATGGGCCCCATCTATTCTTTCCCCTCACTCAGCTCAGGCGATGAAGACAGCTGCCTCTCCACCTGGGGGAGGATGGAAGGCCCTGCCTCTGCCTCTGATGCTGTTTCCTTATCAGAGCCTTCCAAAGGCTCCAAAGTTGGCCCAGGCTCCCCCTCAACCTCCTCCTCATCTGACTCTGCAGGTAGCTCTGCTGGCAGCCAATGGGCCACAACAGTAAGGTCCTTGAAATGACAGAAGCTCTGCTCATGCTGGAGATGACCAGGGAAGAATGCGGAAGCTGGTTACCTAAGAAGTTAAAAAAGGAGGAACCCCTGTCTTGAAGCAGGTGGAGAAACACTTCCGTCTTGAAAGAAAGCCACCCTAGACTGAGTAGATGATTATTGTCCAGTTCCTATCTGCCCCTTATTAGTGAAGATCATGGAGGGAGTGGCTGTGTCTCAACAACAAAGCACGTCAGAGGATCATCTCTGGAGCCATTTTAATTGGTATTCAGCTGAGACTATGGGATAGAACCTTCCTTTGTCTCGATGGGGACAACCACTCCCAGAATTGGAAGCAGAACGACCCATTATGTACTTTCAGACATGGAGCTGTGGTGGCGCAGTGGTTAGAATGCAGTATTTGCAGGCTAACTCTGCCCACAGTCAGAAGTTCAATCCTGAGATCCTGACCCGCTCAAGGTTGACTCATCCTTCCATCCTTCCGAGGTTGGTAAAACGAGGACCCAGATTGTTGAGGGCAAGAGGCTGACTCTGTAAACCACTTAGAGAGGGGCTGGTCTGTGACTAGACTGTAAAGCAGTATATAAGTGCAATTGCTATTCTAAGGAGCCTTTACCTGATGGTCTCTTCTGTGATGGATCTTCCTGAGGGATTCCCCCAAACAGCATCTCTAAGGAGGGATCATCCCCCTTTCCTCCGAGCTGTTCAGCAGCCATTTAACTCAAAGGCTTCCAGACCCCAAAACAGCACCAGTGTTCCTGCGAATTCTGCAGTATATAAATGGAATAAATGATTATTGTTCTTATTAATACTTCTGTTTCCATACTTCAGCCTGCCTTCCACTGAGAATCTGTACACTGCATGTAAAGAGGGTTGTGAAAATATCTACAGATCCCTCACAACCTGGATATAAACTGTTTCAATTTCTTTCCTCAAAACGACCCTATAAAGCATTGCACTCCAAAACAACTAGATGCAAGGACAGTTTTTCCCCCCATGCTATCCCTCTGCTAAACAACTAATTCCCACAACACTGCCACATAGGGCCATATTCTCATCTTTCCTATTACCTATTACTTTAGCATCTTATGACTGTGGTTTGTACCTCATGATTTATGTTGATGGCTTTTATTTAGTATCCTATTATGATTTGCTTTTATTTAGTATCCTTTTGATTATCAGATACAACAAAACTGTCGTCTCTTGTGATTTATGATGATTGTATTTTATGATTATGATCTTGATGTATCACTTGTTGCTTGTATGTGGACTGAGAGCTTCTGCCCAGCAGATAGATTGCTTGGGTGTCCAATCACACTTGGCCAATAAATAATCTAATCTAATCTCTATTCTATTCTCTTTCTTCCATTCATAGAAATAGAATAGAATAGGAATAGAACAGAACAGAACAATAGGAGTTCTGTTCTGTTCTGTTCTATTCCTATTCTATTTCTATTCTCTATTCCTATTCTTCCATTCTATTCCTATTGTTCTGTTCTGTCCTGTTGTTCTGTCCTGTCCTGTCCTATTAATTCTCTTATTCTATTCTATTCTATTCTATTCTATTCTTTTCTTTTCTTATTCTTCCATTCATATTTCTTTCCTTTCCATTTCATTCTCTAGCCAATGTTCCATTCTATTCCTAAACTAAGAAAGACAGAAAGACAGACAGAAAGAAAGACAGACAGACAGACAGACAGACAGACAGACAGACAGACAGACAGACAGACAGAAAGAAAGAAAGAAAGAAAGAAAGAAA
>JANHFT010009327.1:0-20801 GCA_032467955.1 Pseudoxenodon macrops
CCTAGGCAGGGGGTTGGACTAGAAGACCTCCAAGGTCCCTTCCAACTCTGTTATTCTATTCTATTCTATTCTATTCCTAGACTTCCACAGTTTTTCCTTGTTTCCATGAGAGAAATCTTCCCTTGGAGATTTTACTTTTCAGAAAACATTTTTGGCAGCCAAAAAATGATTTCAGAATGATGAAGCAGCATATAATAGGAGAGAGGGGAAGACATGGATAACTTCTGCCACATTGTGACAATAAGGTACAGTCACAATACTAATAAATTCTGAAGGATTTCTAGAATAACCTGAGTTTGTATGGAGGCAGATATATGTAGATGTACTGTATATGCATATGCATATGCCTATATATCTATCTTTCCTAGGGGAAGAAAACTTTAATTTGTTTGGCTAGAGTTTCTTATTACATCTTGCCCATCAACATAGATCTAAGCATTTGTCTGTCTGTCTCCTCCACACTTAATATTTTACAATGCCTGAATAGAAATAAAAACTTTCCAGCTGGCTGTTTTGGATATGGACTTGTGAATAATATTTTATTTTTTCCAAACTGAATGGTGTGTGTGAGAGAGAGGGAAGGGAGGGAGGGAGGGAAAGAGAATGAATTTAGTAGTCTTGTACGACCTTTTCCAACTACTGAATGTTATTCAAGGGCATCAGCTTTTGTGATCTGCAGCTCACTTCATCAGATGCCTGATTTTTTGTTCTTGTTGTCACTAACAGACTTTCTTCCTACAAGGTCTAGAAAGGAGCATTTCACCGCTCAGATCCAAATCATGTTTTCATTGCTTATACCAATGTTGGCGAACCTTTTTGGCACCGAGTACTGAAATGGGAGCGCGCGGGGGGAGAAACCGAAAGAGAAGCCACCCAGTGCCCATGCGCGCACCAGGAAGATAATATTTTGATTTCTGGCATGCGCATGCACACTTGCCAGCCGGTCTTTGCACATGCATGCTTTCTAGAAACCGGAAGACCAGGTGGCCAGTGCACAGGAACCTGGAAGAGCAACAAGCGATGGCTCATGTGCCCGGAGAGATGGCTCTGCATGCCACTTCCAGCACACATGCCATAGATTTGCCATCACAGGCTTATACTGTACACGCCTCCCAGTCTTAAAGCCCAGGACTCGCAGTGAGAGGCAGTCAGCTATGCCATATAATTTCTGGGTGATCCTGGCCAGAGATTCAGCCCTTCTATCATCAATTGCATCACCCAGCTATAGGTAGTCCTCAACATATGACCACAATTGAGCCCAACATTTCTGTTGTTAAGTAGGACAGTTGTTAAGTGAATTTTGCTCCATTTTACAACATTTCTTGCCACGGTTATTAAGTGAATCACTGCAATTGTTAAGTTAGGAACAAGGTTTGTTAAGTGAATCGGGATTCCCCATTGACTTTGCTTGCCAGAAGATCGCAAAAGGTGATCACGTGATCCCAGGTCACTGCAACTGTCATAAATATGATTCTGTTGCCAGGCATCCGAAATTTGATTACGTGACCATGGGAATGGTGCAACAGTCATAAATGTGAAAAATTGTCATAAGTTACTTTTTTCAGTGTAACTGAACTTTGAACGGTCACTTTGAAATGAGCTGTTGTAAGTTGAGGACTACCTGTATTCTGCCTTAAGTCCCTCTTTGACTTACAGCATTTAATTATTAGCTTCAAGCTCACAGGGCAAGGAAAGCATTTTGCTTTCTTTCATAATGAAGCAGTTTCCTTCCCTTCCAGTTTGAGATTTGCCACTTAATTGCCTGTGTATATAACATATATATGTATTATGCATGTGTGAGTATGTGTACACATACAAATACATATAAGTACATATGCAGATCTTCTCCTTTGCCACTTCTCACTGCAAGTTTTGAAAACAGTGAGTAGAAATCAAACCAGAAGAATTCGAATCACATCATCACCAAAGGTACTATAGTTTGTCCTGCCATTTTTAATCCCCCTATTTCCTCCTCTTCCAATCGCATGCCCTAGTATCTATTCTTCTGTAGATAACTCTGTATTTCTATTCAATTTTTTAAAGTTACAATCATCATAAATCAAATATAGATGAGCTGTCTAACAGGTGGCAAAGGGATTGAAAGGGTGAGATAACTACAGAGATGTGAAACTATTTATGGCCAATAGCTGTTAAAATGGCAAAGGAAGTGAAAATGGAAATATTGCATTGTAGCCTAATCTGTGAAGTGTATAGGACTCCAGAGTTATAGCAGCTTTGACCTGGTTCAGAAGTCTAGTTCTTGAAATAATTTATCTGTCCAAGTGAGTCTACTAAACTATAATGAAGGTGTGGCCAAGTGCTCACGTTTTTAGTAGGAAATAAAAAAAATGTTTCTTAAAGTTATGACAGAAATAGTAAGTTTAGTATTATATCTCTCTTTGCTCTCTCTGTATAAATCCCTCACCACCCACAAAAATGAATAATATGATAATATATACAGCCGGCCTTTGAGCCAATGGAAAATTAAACTGACCCAGGAGATTTCTAAAATTGGTTACTGTAACTGTTCATGTTCACACCTAATGTGAAAAGTAATACTAACTTAACCAAATGGATTACAATACATTCTTTCCAACTTCACCTATTCTTTTATTTGGCAGGGTACACGTGAGCAGATGCATTCTTTATTGATTTACTTTTCTGAACCAAGTCACAGAATTTGAAATTACAGCGTGCCATTAATAAATGGATAAGTGGCAGTATGTACATACATTAAAAGAACTCCTGTAATGTTAACGTTTCATTGAACAGACCAAATGGTATAAGCTATAAATAATTTACTACTGCCTTCAAAACAGCTGAGTATTGGTCATTTAATAAGAATATTTTAACCTCCTCACTATGACTAGAGTTTATTACACTAAAGAGCAGATACAGTATATTATCTATGATTGTCAATGAAAGTACAGTGGATATTTTAAAAGGATGTGTGAAACAGACTCAACCTCTATGTTCAAACAAGTACTGTACTTACTTGATTTTCATATGGAATGTTAGCATATCAACCAGCTATCACCTTAATAGGAAGAGTATCTATATAGGCTAGGGAGAAGACCATCCCTACATGGGGCATAGCTAATCTTGTGGAAGTAATTGGGGAGTGTCCAAGGACAGTATGTGGACAAAGGTTGCATCTCTAGAGGTCAAAATGGGAGAGTAATGCTGCTTCCCTCCATCCACTCTCTTGATTGTTTTAGGGTTCACCTCTTTGTGTATAACCCAGCAGATGGCAGGAATCAAGACTCAGCTAAATGGACATTTTATTTTTATCTTTGCTGTTACAAATATAGATGCAGCTTCTCAAAGTCAAACAATGATACCAAATAAATCAAATTTGACACAATTAAAAAGAAATTGTGTAATCTAACAAAATGGAATTATTTATTGTCCAAATGGGAATATGCTTCAAGAAGTCCATAAATTTTTGTCTTGAAATATTTCTCAACTGATAAATTGAATATACAAAATGTATGTATTTCAAAAATGTGCATACGAAATTATGTATCTGGAAAAAAGTGGAGGAAAGGAAAAAAATTGCAAAACATATATACAAAGAATGTACATGTAAATGATGTTCACAATGTCTCTCTTGAGAGAAATTGTCTATGAAACCAAACATAAGCTGTTGTTTTTTTTTAATGTTTATAAGCTTCAATTTACAGTAGCTTTGTTATCTTATGAAATTTAGTTTGCAGGAGTTAATGATTTCATACTGACAAAGACCAGATAAAGGCTTAGGACAGAATAAGATGCTAAAAATAATTGCCTGATCATTTAGATTTTTTTGATCAGGTACAGCAAAATGTTCATCAAGCACAGATTTTTCACTCCATATGTCATTTGAATTTTTACTCTGTTCTATTTTATTGTGAGAGTTTTGTGGCAAGAATACATTCTGGGTGATTTGCAGTAGTTTGGCAAGGATGTCTGACCCTTCCCCAATTATTAACAAACTGATTCCCCAGACAATCCTACATTATCCTACTGAAATGAATATCTAGGATAAGAGTGCATTTTCGGGTGAAAACACTGCAAGCAATTTTGATACTCAGAAACTAATCCATGAACTCAGAAAGACACAGTGGCAAATGTATATCTTTTACACCAAACTTTTGTTGATGCATCAGTCAACATCAGCAGCTGTCATACCAATGAAAATATATCTTGCAAGCCTTCCCTTCCCACTTTATTAGCAAAAGCAGTAGATCTACTGCTCCCTTACTTATAGTTAGTAGAGCCTGAAGGGGACATCTACTAGATATAAAATTCTGCTGGTCCTTTAGAGGCACAAAGATGAGGAGGGGGAATCCTAATCTAGACCACCCTTTCCTAATGTCCAAATGGGGTAGAAGTTGACAATGCTGCATTCAGTGAGTCCCAGGTTTGGTATATTTCTGAATCTGAGAACAAAGAAAAGAGCTTGAGGGAGGGAACTCACATTTAGGAGGCAGTAGTCTGAAAAGCCTTCCATAAATACTAAAAAAAGAGTAACTTGGTGAAGGAGGTCAATCATAAGCTACGTACTAGCCTTATCTAACCAGTATTAAGTGTGTACATACAATAACTTCAGAGACAGCTGCTTCTTTTTCAAATCTGAGTTTGTAGTCCCAAGGTTCTGACATCCACAGTAAAGAAACTTAAGGAATCTGAACTTTGCAAATTCCAGTACAAATTTATTCATGCTTCCCAAATATTCCAGATTTGGTATTACACTTTTTTCTGGTTGTAAGTACCATTACGTTTAGAAAATAATTTATTTCTGAGTATGTGTTTACTCATAAATTCATACCATCATGATTCTGTGCAAGTCTTGTCATATTTAAAAAGAAAAAAAATATGCATGAAAATCTGTATTTAAATACAAGTTTATTTTAAAATCAGGAACACATGTATTCTGTGAATATGATGAACATATACAGTATTAAATATGATCAATCAAAAAATAAATAAGTCTTTATTTATTTGATAAACTCTATTTGATTAGCAGCTTGGTCTGGAATGACATTCTGAAAGGACCACAAAAGTTTTTGATAGCTAGCTGAGCAAGTCTGCAGTAACAACACATGGTACCAAGCTACCTTGCTGTTGCAGCCTTTTTGCCCCACTCCAATTCATTCATGCCTGATTCTGGGCTTCTTAGATGTCACACTGCTTGCAATAAAAGCAGGACTGTTTTCTTTGGCTTTTGATCTCTGAAGCTTTTGCTTTCTAACCTCTGGAACCTGCTTGACCAACCTCTACACTTGAAGAATAGTGAGAGAAGTCAAGAAAAAGGATTAAAAGAAACATCTTCAGCAGAAATGCAATGTAGTCTGTTAAAATCCTAATGTATACTACCTTAAGTCATTGTTACACATAACTTCCTTTTTTTGATCAAAATTTTTATTATTACTGTACCCTGGTGGCACAGTGGTTAGAATGCAGTGTTGCAGGCAAACTCTGCTCACAGCCAGGAGTTCAATCCTGAACATCTCAAGGTTAACTAAGCCTTCCAGCCTTTCGGGGTCAGTAAAATGAGGACTCAGATTGTTGGGGGCAATATGCTGACTCTGTAAATCGCATAGAGAGGGCTACTCTCTCAGTTTAGGAATCACAGCCCCGAGTTCCTTTCACCACTGAGTACATTGGCTTTTAATTTGTATATCCTTTCTAGTTCCTCTTTCAGGCTAGAACTTTTCCAGATTCTCTCATCACATATATTTGTGTATGTCTGTGTATGTCTGTGTGTGAATACAGTATATGGGTGGAGGTCCATATAATATACTGTGCGTGTGTGTATACAATACACACACACACACACATATATATATATACACACATATATACACATACATATATACAGACACATATGCATGTTTATGAAGGAATCAACAAGTATAGCAAATTAACCTCTCAAACATATATATTTATTTGTTTAGAAAGGTTTGGAGAGGAGAGGTGGGGTACCTTCTCTGTTAGCGTACGAACCACCTTCAGTCAGCAGTTTCTCCTTCAGGATGGGCCAGCCAGCATAGCCAGGTTTTAAGGGCTTTCCTGCAGGTTAAAAAAAGGGGGTGAATCTCACCTCCTGTGGGAAGATGTTCTGAATGGCAGGAGTGGTGGCAGAGAAAGCTCTTCTCCTGGATTCTACCAGCCAAAATACCTTGATTGATGGGATCCCCAGTAGGTCCCTTCTGGCAGACAAACCCCATTGGGGAAAGATATTTCCGCAGATATCCTGTAAATATACATATTTATATTTATATATCAAAGTTATATAGCCATTTCACAAAAAGCGATTCTAGACAGCATACAACAAAGATATAAAACCATTTTACTGAGAAGAAAGGTAATATTATCTTCCTCAATATGAGATCATTGAACAAATCAGAGAAATAAATACCTCATCACGGAATAATCTTTACAAAATTCTGAACATTAAAAAAAAAAAAGCTTAGAAATAAATAAAATCCCTCCAAGCAATCAAAGCAGCCACAACCCAAAGCTCAATATAAGCATGCTGCTTAATTCTTCGAGGAGAAGAAAAAATATCAGTGATTCTAACTCATCACTGTTCTTCACGCCTTCCTTTTAACATGTCAGTGCTTGCATTGGATGTTCACAGATACTTTGCAGTCCAAAAAAAGCGAAGATTGTGGGACCCTGTTTTTTTCAACCAAGGGAATGAAAGTCTAAATGGTGGGACACTGTTGCTTTGTTTTGTTTTTTGTCGCCTGACATGAAACAATAAATGACATTTTCTACTCACTCAAGACAAATTCTATAGTACCCAAGGCCACACAGATTATTTTAGCACTTCAAGGCAGAAAACCGTACAAAGACTCTCCCTGGTGTTAAACATTACAATAATAACCAATCAGTAAATAACAATTTGTTCTCCTTTCATGATCTAAACTCCACTGTCTGAGACAGTTGCTGCCCTCTCCTTCACAACCAAGGCTGGAAGGGGAATGTGAGCATCTAAAGCAGGGACCAGAACCCCCAAATCCCCCCTACCCTATATGTCAATCATACACCTCCTTATTTCCAAAGAGGATACATTTTACTTCAGGCTGGCTTTTAAAAAGAACTTACAAAATAGTAGAAGATTAACTTCATATTTTAAAAAATGGGAATGGTACATCTACTTTCTCCATTTCTTTCTTTAGACTTAAGAGGGGGGATCTGTTTTGGCTCACTCTGTATTCTACTATATGGCAGTGCTGAAATAGAATTTAAATTATTTTTCTTGCAGACTTTTCTTCTTTAATAACTACAAAGCAGGCAAGTTCTCTCCATGTTGGCATTGCATAAATACTATTATTTTAGAGAAGAATTGGCCAACATTTGTAAAGTTCTCTATCCATGATATACAACCTAAGATTTTTAAAGTTTGAAAATGGAAAAAGTTCAAAATAGAGTCATTCATCAATCCATACGGAACAAACTACTCAAAACCTTACCTGATGCACTGACCTTTAAAGAAAACAATTTTGTCCTGATTCATTATCTGACATGGTTTTTGCAAAGTCATATCAAATGTAATTTTGACCTATTTCCCTATGGGAAGGTGGCATCTATGAAAATATACAATCTTTATGAACTATCCCTGGTTTCCCTTTCATAAATGACTTTAATAAGGGTCCCAGCAAGATGCTGAAAATAAGGTTGATTTGTCACATCACCATCACTCTAAGACATACATTTTCTTATCGATCTGTTTGTAAGTTCCACTGAGAAAATAGTGTCAGTCCACCTCAGTCAAAGCTTTCAGCAGGAAATGGGGCCAGATAAAGTAACAAATGAGATTTACATTTTATTACAAACTCTAGGAAAAATAATGTAGTATTTTGAAAAACACAGATTCTTAAAGACAAAGGAACACAGGGTTCCCATCATAAAATAAAATCAACTGTATTTGATGGAACTTTATTTAGAAATTTCCAGCACTTCAAGTTAATGAAAGTAAAGCTAATCTTTTATGAGCCCCAAGCAGTCTGTATTAAAATAACAATGAGATTGCGTTAACAGTTATATTTATGATTGAAGGTTAGATCACTGTTCTGGGAAGAAATGATCCTCATAAATAGAGTTTCAGAAAACAATTGTTTTAAATAAGGATCCCTGTTCTTACCTGCTGTGGCCCGTAAAATAAAATGGAATTCACCAACTTCTCGTGTGGTTGTCTACTATTGCCATATAGCTTTTTTTTAAATGGTAAACAAAATATTTTGGATTGAATTCGTAATGTTTTTTATGAAGTTATCACATGAGGGGAAATGGTTATCTAGGTTCTGCCAAGGAAAAGATTACTACCTCTGTTCTGAAGAGGAAAAGCAATGGGTTATAATGATCAGAGACTCACTACTGAGAAGAAGCCAAGCAGCCTAATAGCCTGTCAAGATCAGTATTTTCCCTTCCTGGGGTTAACATTCAGAATGTGACCAAAAGCCTTCCTAGTCTCTTTAAGAGTACTGAAAACTCTTAAAGTCTTAAAATCAGTATCCTTTCCTAGTGATCAACCTGGGAACAAATGACTAGAAGACCTCCAAGGTCCCTTCCAACTCTGTTATTCTAAAAATTTCTGCAGAAACCGAAAGAGACTTTGGCAAACAGGGCAGAAAAGCAAGGAGCTGGGATAGAGTATTCTGTATCTCTTTCTGTCAATAGATGTGGTCCAAAGTGAGAAAAATCCTGAAAACAAACAGCCTATATAGATAAAGCCAATAGAAATGAGCACTTTGGATTTTCTGATGATAGGCCCTGTTGCCATCATAACGAACTGGGCCTATACCTTATCACAACTGGGAAAATGTTTCTGGTAAGTGGCTTGCAAATCTGATTTGAAGGACTTTAACTTTAAAATCCTGCAGGAAACGGATAGAAAATAATGGAACCCCAAGTGTAAATATAGGATTGCCCAATTCTTGTGAGATATAAGCTATACAGATGTATAGGCTATATAAATATGACCAAAGAAACAAATAATAGCCTGTTTCTATTTTTTCCCTCCTTAGGTCAGTGATGGCTAACCTTTTTCTTCTTGCGTGCCAAAAATGGCATGCACACGTTCACATGCCAACACACAAACCCCACCATGCACCCTACACTGTGCATGTGCGTGCCCCCCACCACCATTGGGCCATTTTTTGCCCTCCAGAGGGTTCAGGAGGCTTCCCTGAAGCCTCTGGAGGGTGAAAAACAGCCCAACGGACAAAATGGAAGTCCCATTGGGCCATTGAAAAACGGCCGAAAGTCAAGACTGAAAATCAGCTGGCCAGCGCACACAAGAAATGGCTCTGCATGCCACCTGTGGCACATGTGCCATAGGTTCACCATCACTGCCTTAGGCCATATGTTTTAACAGAAGGGAGTGAAGAAAAAAAAAGAGGTCCAAATGAGTTTGACTTTTACAAAATCAACAAAGTGAGATAGGTTATCATAAAAGAGCTCTTCTGTAACAGAGATGGGTAATTAATAAGTCTGATATATAAATTAAATAGTGATGGATTAGTGGGATTCAGGCATTGGGCAAAATGGCCAGCAAAAGGGGAAGAATCTAATAGAGAAGGGAGGAAGAGAGAGAGCTATGACCTGGCACTAAAGGGAATTTGGAGATCTGTATCTAATTAAGTAAAGAATTAAGGTAAGGGGCGTGCATAAGCGCATCATTGGGCCTACTATCCCTGTCTTACTGTCCTCATTTATCTGTATTTACTTTGTATATGTTTATGTTTATACCTATATCTGCTATCTTGTACACGTTTGACAAAACAAACAAACAATTATGCTCTGGTTTCAAAAAAGTATAAGCTGGAATGGAAGAAAGGAGTCCCAAAAACAAGCAGTCATTTTTTCTTCCTTTCCAGAAACCCAGTAGGAGGTTTTAGTAAGTTATTATGATTGACAAAAAGCACAAAGGTTTGTGCAGACCGCAATAAGTATGATTGAACCAGAATAATATCTACATAAAAGGTCATTTGATATTGAACTCTTTAATATCTTCACTTGATTCCAATAAGACTTAAGAAGAAATGAACTACACTGTCAAAAGGATTCCTAATTATCATGGGAATCACAATTTGAACAGAAAGAAGACATGAATGAGATTAAAACTATTTAACTAATTCCAGTCTTAGTTCTGTCATCAACCTTAAGGGTTAAAATGGTACTTAATATATGTATGTAATGGAAATTGTAGACAAGATAGCTGTTGCTGAGACATCTTATTTATTTTGTGCTACCATCTTTATTTCTAATCATTACAAAATAGAGTTACCTTACATTTTTATGTGGGAATTGCATAACACACTCACCCTCTTGGTCTCATGGGTGCTCTTTTCTATTTGTGATAAAACATGATGAATAGTTTCTCTCTACCTAACCTTGAATCCCAGAGTCCTTTAAAACTTAAATGTAACAGTTATGCTGGTCTTGAAATAAGTAAAAACTAGAAATCACATATAGTTGCTAGGACTAAACTGTTTTCACCCCCATGTAGCCATTGCCACCCTTTCCATGAAGAATGTTGATTTAATGAAATTTATTCCTTACTTTCACACTAGGATACAAATATTTAAATCTGAATGTTTGCTTTTCAGGGCAAACCTATTTGAAAAATTCACGGAGAATTCAGGAATTATGATAGATCATTTTGATTGTCCTTGGTGAACAAAATAATGCATGTTCCAATGAAGATACTGAGGACTTTTGCTGGGAGAAATAATGAAAGCAATTGTAGCCGGCTCTACACATGATAGAGTTCCATCACAAATATAATATGATATTTGAAATGATTGTGTGGATTAATGTGCTCCATGCGAGATTGTAAAATTAGATAATAGTTATTTCAGTACTTTTGAATTATTAGATTGATGGTTTGGTCAAAAAACACTGGAGAAAAAGATGACACTGGTAAACAATATTTTGGAAGACATATAGACGTAAGGTACCCCATTCTCTTAAACTTTTACAGATACCTTAGTAAATCTTTTCTAACAAGGAGGCAATCAACTGTTCTCTTGAGGCCATTCAGCAACCAATGCCACTAGGCTGTTTGTCTCCAGCTATATCATCCTTTGAAATGTTGCTAAATGTTATTATTTCATGAAAAGTAGATAAAATAATCAGCCTTCTCATTTTAAACAATAGTAAGACATCATCATCATTGCAGTTTAATCAATATCCCAAAAAAACAAAGATTATCACTACTGCATGCTTCTGTCTCCCCAACTTCTGAAGTCAGCACCAAGTTGAAGAAACAAAGCAAAACCTAAAATCATTTATATAATTTATTTTGTTTCAGGTTGAACACTACCACACAATGTGTACATTCAATCCCTTCCTCACCCTGCCAGGATAGAGTAGTTCTTGTTTAGGGAAATAAAGAATTAAATTCTCCATTAATTTCATTGGGAGCAAACTAAATCCATCTGCAAAAATGAATGATAAACTGATTCCTTAAAATGTGGGGAGGAGCTGTTGGTACATTTAGATGATTAAATGATTCATATGGATGCATGGATCATTGTCTGATCGTGAATAATGAGAAACAGATTATTCCCTCATGTCACTTGGTGGCAATCTGTTTGATATTCCTGCCCATAAAAAAGTAGCTTGCAGGCAATCAGATTCATTACAGTGCTTTAAATCAGGAGAAGTTAAACTTCAAGGATATTCAAACTGCTTGTCTAACCTTTGAAAACAAGCTAAGATATTTATACTCCTCAGCAAAGTCTGCACAAAGGTTGCCATGGATTATCAACTAAATAAGGACTTAGTTGCATGATCATGTTGACCCATCACCAGTACAGGCCAACAATCACAGGCATGGAGGAGCCAGTGGCATTGCCATGTATTCAGCCACCCACCCACCCCCGCCCACTGGGAATGTGAATTTGCCTATTGTAAATAGCATTGTACTTGGTAAAGGCTGGATTGCCCCTGCCTTTCTTGAGTAACAGTGGCTGCAGAGCTTAATGTAACAGGTTTTCTTTCTGGGCATAGTGGTTATAACAGTTGTTCTCAACATTAAGAGTCCATGGTTGAAAACCCAACAGGATTTCTTTTTCTTTTTCGGAGCTATCTACTATTCTGATTACATTGGGTTTGGTTTGGTTTGGTTTGGTTTGGTTTGGTTTGGTTTGGTTTGGTTTGGTTTGGTTTGGTTTGGTTTGGTTTGGTTTGTGTTGCGTTGCGTTGCATTTTAATAAGTCCACAGTGTACTCCCAAAGGTGCTTTTTTTTCAAGAGGCAACTGAATTTTCTGGTTTTTCTTCAAAGATGTTTTGCTTTTCATCCAACGAGCATAAATCCTTTCCCCACCATCCAGTCAGAGCTGAAGGAGCTTCTTGGATGAGAAGCAAAATGGCTTCAAAGAAAAACCAGTTAGCCAGTTGCCTCTTGAAAAAAAAGCACCTTTGGGACAACCATGACCTGGATAACTGAGAATTTCCATAGACCGTTTTACCACTTTTCCAAATTGGGCAATATTTTGTAGAAGATAAATGATAATAACTATTATGGTGGTAAGCAGAGGTGGGTTCTAAATTTTCTTACTGCCTGTTCACTTACGGGTGTTCCTATGGTGCCGAAAGAACCAGCTCGGGGGTGTGGCAGGCCTGGGTTGCTAACGGTTCTACCGAACTATGCCAGTAAGTTACTAACAAGTCGGTAGAACTGGACAGAACCGTTAGGACCCCATCTCTGGTGGTAAGAAAACTTGCTGTAACAGAATTTGCAATCAGTAAGGAAAGCAGAGGAAGTACAAGAAGAAAGGAAGTGAAGTTGCTTTTCTTTACTGACATTGTGATCCTTAAATATATAATCACTGCCTAGTCAGATGCTTATAGCCATATTTAGGCTTTAGGAGAAAGCCTGGCAGTTACTTGAAATATATCTGCCCATTTGCTGAACTGTAAGAGAGGGTGCATTCCCTTTTTCCCTTTTATCCTGAGGTAGCATTTATAGTACATCCAGATTCCTAAGTGAGAATTATGCAAAGAAGGTAAAACATGCATTTCACTCCTCACCCCATATTCCAGTACACAGGAATGACCTAATTATTTACAAATGATCTTATATTCTTTTCTCCAGATTCAATTATATGAAATGAAGAGATGGGTTCAGTCAATTTACAGAAATGGCCAGGAGACTTGTAAGGCTAAGTGAATGGAGAAACAATTGTTACATTTGGCAGGGGAACAGAATTACATTGAATGCTCTGTGTGTGAATTGTGGCTATTGTATAAGTCAATAGCACACTGACTAAGCTTTGGGGACAAAACATAAACGTTATCTCAAAAGTACATTTAGGGAAAACTTTACCAAGGAAATCCCTTTTCCTGAAAAATGAGATTCAGGTTTGGTGGCCCTTGGTCTGAATGCTCTCAAAATGTACATCTCACAAGCCTACCTTCTTTAAGTTCTTTGCTACAACTATAACCATTGCCAATCTGCACAAAGTCATCTCACTGTGCCTTCTCAGGAACACACACACACACACACCTACATCTCATTTTGCCTTCTCAAGAACAAAAATGACATTAAAATGTATCATTCATCTTTTTTACTATCTTTTTTTTTCTCTAAAGAAAATGTGATGGCTCAGTTGAGGCTGAAATTGATACTTTTGGAGAGAAGTTAATTTTCTTCTTCAACTAGTTGTGTAAATAAATTCACCCAAATGTGGACATGTCATCAGCACTTAAAAACTTCTGATTGCTTTACATTGAAAAAATTACATATATTGGGAGAAGGATAGAGAAACAGTACAATTTTCCACTACTCATGTAGTGCAGCACAGGAGATGTATATGTGATGCTCAAATAAATTACTTTTGTGGAAAATAACACTGCACATTGACAGATTATGTGTGATACATTTACAGTAAGCAGAAGTTCTATATATTCTCCAACAAAAGTCAGAGACTATGAATATTAATCAGGGCACTATGCAAAATCCTCTGTTAATGCTGCTCATTTGTGCAGATTTTCCATGACATCTGGTGAAAGTATATAATATTTAGGCTTTATGCACATCCTTCACACTAAGAACAATGTATGAAGCATGCTATTTTCTGCCAGTGGTATATATTAATTTTCATTCATGTTATCAACCATTTTTATAGTTATGCCTTTTAAATCCCAATACAGACTGTTACTGAAAACTGGAGAGATGGGGAGAGGGGAGTTGAATTCAATCATTTTAGCTCATCAGAAAGGAATAAATGTTTTATTATTTATTTGTTTAATTTTTTGTACTGATTGAGGTTAAGTCAACAGTTCATGGAAGGAACATATTTATTCTGCTTAGCATTAATTAATTTCTAAACATAAAGAAAGAGAGAAATAGTTTTACAGTTATTTTAACTGGAAGCAGATAACATTAGCAAACTTTAATAAGATTTTTTTTCCAATCAAAGTATACTTTTTGGCTGTATACTTTCAAAAGGAAACTCAAATCTGTGATAATTGCAACTATATAGCAAATTTTATTTGTAAATCTTTCCATAATTTAAAAAAAGTACTTTTTATAATCTTTGGAGGGAAAAAAAACTTACTGGGAATTTTCTGAAAAGTTTCATGATCTTCACAAGCATCGGTTTTTGTTGACTTTTGATATATAGCTTAACCAAAAACTCTTCAAAAATACTTTGGCAAATTATTTATATTGTCATTCTTAAATAATTAAACAGAATTTTACCTTATATTTTGTTGCGATGTACGGAAACCAAGACTTGATAATTTTTTTGGCTAAAGTGAAATATGATGGCTTATTGCCTTGAACATTGGGATATCATCATTAGTTAACCAAGTTTATATAATTTTATAAGGATCCATTTCTGGATTCATAATACTATCAAAGAACTTGGACTCAATATATCTAAAGTATTCCTTCTCCCTTCTATTACTTTTGAAAATATGCAGAGATGGAGGAATAGCAAATGAGTCAACAAAAAATATTTGTCTGCTTAATTTGTATTATTTTATTATGATTTTCCTCCCTCACTCCCTCTCCTCCATCACTCCCTGGTCCCCTCTCCTCCATCATTCCCTCCCTCCCTGATGATTGATCCTTTCATATCTGTTTGGTGTATTTACTATTCAATAATGCAAGACGATGCTGAAACCTCATTCATTTTGTTAGGAAATGTTACACTTTTTTGTCTTCCTTCCCCCTCACAGCCCATGCCATAGATAACTAATAATCTTTGTGTCCAAATAAATATTGAAAGAAATGTTCCGTCAGTATCATGTCCTTCCCCCAGGACAACTCTCCCCCCAGCTTTTTAAGGGTTTAAAGATTTATGTGGCATATATTTTGATCATAACTTGTCTATTTATAGGCAAGACAGTAGGCAAAGTGTTTAGATTCCTACCCAATAGGAATCTTATGAGAAAAAAAAGTTGTCCCCTTCTGTATCATGTCTTTATAACTATCTCCCACTATCATCCTCCATGAGAACTGTGGTTAACTTTATGTAGATTCTTTACATGATCAATGATGCTGTACAATTCTAGTTCTAAATCCCACAGGGAAATTATATGAATGTAACAGATTCTGTAATATAAGCCTTCAGAGTCAATGCATGTTGAAGGGTGAAGCTGGATTTGGAGGCATAAATGAGAGACAGAACTACCATATAATAAGAATGTAAAAATTCTGTATCATGCTGTTTCAATTTAGCACCTTCAGATGATTATCCTTTTTTAATGACCCCATGATCCCTTGCGGAGTGGAGTCTGGGCAACTAAATGGAGCTGAGTTTTTACTGACCAGATGCTCTTCCTGTCGCCAATGTGGAGTTTCTTTCAGCAGATTTATTTCCAGTGTGCCCAGAGAGAGGAAGATCTGCCTCTACCTAGGATCAAACTCACAACCTCCTGATTGTGAGGCAAGAGCTCCACCTCTAGGCCACTGCACCACTCTTAGCGCCTTCAGATAATACATGGCTGTTATTCCCAGAATTCCTAGGCAGTGAAATTCTGTTGCAAGTTTAACACCTCTATAAAATGCCATATTAGTACAATAGTGGCTGTACTACACTGTCTTCAATAAAGCTATGGCTGCTTTCCCTCAAGAAATGCCAGTAATCAAAATATTTCTTTTTGTCTCCCATATGGTGCAATTTCAAATGTTCCCAAGTCTACTTCATGAAATGTAATTCATAATTCATAATCATGTTATGAATAATGAAAGTTTCAGCTTGATGGTTTGTCATGTCAGCCTGCCTGGACCACTTCCGTTAGACAGTCTGGCTCTTTGTACACAAATGCTAGTGGCACTACTCCATAGGAAAACATGTTTCTGTCAATCAAATCTTGCTTAATGCAGATTAACATTGGCAAAGCATAAGCTTCCATTCAGGCTTATTCCCTTAAAACATATTCTGTAAGTTTTATATTTGACAGAGTTCAAACATACAGTTGAATCTCACATGCACTGTGTAAAAGCTAAATGCAACAATAAATTGATGGGGAGAAAAGACAGAGAAAGCATTAAGTGATTGCCTGCTGGGGTCACAAACCATAACATTTCCTATTTTCTCTATAATATTGCATTTTGGCACAATTTTAAAATGCTTCTGGCTGCAATTTAACAATCTATGTATCTATTTATTAAGCTCAGCTTGGAGCATTTGAGTTACTGGTTATGGTTGCAGGCAGAGATTTCAAATGTAACTATAGCACATGTTACTTGCAAAAATAGGTTTGGCTATGCCAAATTATTCTTATTTTGGACAAAATAAAAAAGCAAAAATGCAGGATCCAACATTTGATTTTTCATTACAGTGTATGTTCTGGCTTCAGCTACTTGAAAACAGCTCTTTTTAAAAAATATTGGTTCAATTACTGGGTTGTTAGAAAATGTTTATATATATTTCAGCTTCCCAGCTTTTAACAAAAAGGAAGGAATATGCAAAACCAAAAGACTGATGGGATCATAGATTATTTGCAGTGAGGGGAATAGACATAATAAGGGACATAACGCAACATAAATAATGAGGTGGCATAATTCTGAATTACCTCTTGTGAAAAGTTTCTATTAGGGAATGCTGTCTCTTTTAAAAAAACATCCTAAATGGTGTAAACAAAGATTTAGGGTTCACATTTTTTCTGACAAGATGGGTTTTTGCTTCTAATTTGGGGATGTGATGAATAAGGGTTGAAATAGGGAAGACTACCCAGGAAACAAATATATAGGGCTTTGCTCAGAGTGGTAGAGAGTAACAACTAAAAGTTAAAGAGAAGATTTAAGAAAAAGGTTTTCTACAGCACCTTTTTTTGGGAGGGGGAAAGAGGACCCTTCTTCTGCAGAGAAAAAAAAGTTAAAATTAAATTTAAAAAATGTTGCTACTAATGGTGGAAGCAGAATAATATTTAAATGCAGCCCCCAATCTTACCTCAACTTAAATGTGAATCCAAATGCAATGAATAAACTGTTTTCCTAAACTAGAAGGGTTATCTCAAGAGTGACAATCAGCATGTAAGCCTCCCATTGACAAGTAACCATGCAAGTATGTGCAACTAAACCTAATCAAGGAGCACTATTGCTGAATGTGCAAAGATCAGAAAATAGCATGTGCACAAGGATCAGGACTTAGGAGCTCACTACAGTAATGTGCTTGAACTCATTTCATTTATAACAGTGTATCATCATCATCATCCCAATATTTAAGGAGCTGCCACAGAGAGGAGGGGGTCAAGCTATTTTCCAAAGCACCTGAAGGCCAGACAAGGAATAATGCATGGAAACTGATCAATGAGAGATTCAACCTAGAAATAAGGTGGAACTTTCTGACAGTGAGAACAATCAACCAATGGAACAGTTTGCCCTCAGAAGTTGTGGGACCTTCATCACTTAGAGACTTTCAAGAAGAGATTGGACTGCCATTTGTCAGAAATGGTGTAGGGTCTCCTGCTTGAGCGGGGGGTTGGACTAGATGACCTACAAGCTCCCTTCCAACTCTGTTAATCTGTTAAAACATTTTGCTTCTTATCTAAAACAGCTTCAGCAAATAGAATAACAGTCCTACTACATTTGGAAAGACTGATCAAGTCATGAGGTACCTCTTATGCAACAAAATAAAAAGTATATCTGAGTTGTTGTTTGGTGGCTGTATTGCTTAGTCCTTTGTTTGTTTGTTTTTTGCATAATTTTAAAATCTAGATACTTAGATCTTTTTCATAGTCTGCTGTAACCATAGCAATGATCATATGGCATTTTTTGTTCTTGCATCCAACAGTCTGATGTGTTAATCAACATTAGCGGTAGACTGCTGGGAGCAAAAAAATAAAGATTAGTTCAGAGAACATTTCTCATCCTGTCCTTTTGCTGTAATTAATTTTTTTAATGGAAGAGATTTTTAGAAAACATAGAAGAGATTAATACAGAGCAAGCATCTTTGTTTCCTACAGGAGGCATAATTTTAAGAATTGGAATGTGTCCTTTCTTTTAACATAGAATGTTAAATAGATTTTAAAATAGTTTAACAAACAAAATATTGCTTAATTCCAATAATTTGTAAAACCTCCAAAAAAGGTAAGAACCTCAGTTTCCCCATTTTACAAAAGAAGAAGTTTCCTTTATAAACTATTCAGCTCAGGGAGAAAGAAATCCTGGTCAGAGAAATAAGCAAATTATCTGGAGAAAGTTAATTAAGTTAAACAGATTAACAAGTAAATCTTGTGCAAATTGTGAAGTTTCAAACTCTCCACTTCTGGAAGTGCGGAAGAGGAACAGCCTTCTCATTTAGTCAACTTTATCCAAATTGCAAACTTCTTACAGGTACACAAAGGTTTGACATAAAATTGTACCGGCAGTCTTTGACTTACAACCATTATTTTAGTGACCATTCAAAGTTAGAATGGCACTTATAAGTGACTTATGACCATTTTTCACACTTATGGTCATTGCAGCATCCCCATGGTCACATGATCAAAACTTTTTGTGACCCTCTGACAAGCAAAGTCAATAGGGAAGCCCAATTCACTTAACAACTGTGTTACTAAATTAACAACTGGACTGATTCACTTAACAACTGTGGCAAGAGGGGTCGTAAAATGGGGCAAACTTCATTTAACAACTATCTTGCTTAGTAATAGAAATGTTGGGTACAACTGTGGTCATAAGCCAAGGACTACATATATGTGGTTTTTATTTTCAACAAAGGCAGCCTGAAATTTTGCAAGTAGACCTTACATAGATTAAGTCCAAAAAGCACTCTTGACACATCATAGAGAATAGGTACTAACAGTAGTAGCTGCTGCGATGTAAATTTTAATATCAAGCAATCTTAATATATGGTAACTAAACAGAGATAGACTTTAGTGCCCTGGTTAACAAAACAGTGTGGTTTACTTGCTTGTCTCTAGAGAAAGGGGGTTTATTTTTATTTTATTTTATTTTTTAATCTTCTCCGTTCTGTACATTCACATATGTATAAAGTAAAAACACTTTAAAATTTCATGAGCTTAAATGAAAATGTATTTATTAAACCTTTTTAAACAGAAATTTCAATAACTGCAGCTTGCATTTTATGTATGATTCACCAAAAGGTCTCAAGGAAGGGGAAGTAAATTCTGTTTAGCAATTAAGTTCTGCCTTTATCCTGTATTAAAAGTTCACAAAATGTTCACAGTGCTTTGAGATCTAGCAAGTTTGATATCTTGGGAGAATTGAAGAAGTCCTGGCTATCTTTTTTATCAAAAACGTGGAAATAACAAGTAGAATATCTTCTGCTGGCTCTTCTTAAAATAAGGAGAAAGCTGTAGAAATCTTTTTAATTTTCCAGCTCATCACACATCTGGCAGGTTTAATGCCCTGGGGCAGTTACTAGAATGCCTATAATTTCATGACAATTTATGCAAAGATAGATTATCTGGAAGTGGAAAACTGGAAAAATGTAATGGAAAATGAAAGAGATGAAGGTTCAAAAATGAATTAACAAATAAATGATTGGGGTATTGCCTGTAGATAAATTTGACAATTGTGTACTACTGAGTATAACTTCCAAGCCTGCTAACTAGGCAGCTTATTCTTTCATAGTAAAAATAATAACATTTCTCAAGTAGTAACTGGCCCCCAAATAGAGTTTTTTTGTCCCCTCCCATTGAGATTTGTAGGTGTTCAGTAAAATATCTTACTATTGATTCACAACAATAGAAAAAGTATCACCCATTTAACCTTTGAGAGAGAGAGAGTATTTGGAAGATTGCCTTTATACAGTAGTTAAATAAATACTTCATGGTAAGCCATAGTTTTTTTAAACTTCATAGAATGGAGCCCAGCATCACAATTACTAAACTAATCACATTGTGGCTTAGGGGGTCAATAAAGATATAGGCTTTGTTTGGGTCCCATAGTTCCAAACTATATCCCATTTTGAAAGACAAACAATAGTGTTTCCAAAAGCTCACAATTATTTCAATCTCCCAGTACTTTCAATAGCCTCATAGCAAGACCATTTTATACATGCAAACAAACACATGGTGTTCCATCTATCAACAAGATTTATAGAATAATCCTTATGAAAAGGTGAAACATTCTGTGTATACACTGATGACACAGCAGTAAATCATTAGACCAAAGTATTACTTCCCAGTAGCATCAGTGGAACTTCTATATAATTAGTCTGAGAGAAAAGTAATCCATAAACTTTTTATATTTCTGTCAAACATGTGCAAATCCATTTACACAGAAAATTCATTACTTCAGGAAAAAAATTCAGAGAGAGAGAGAGAGAGAGAGAGAGAGAGAGAGAGAGAGAGAGAGAGAGAGAGAGAGAGAGAGAGAGAGAGA
>JANHFT010009332.1:0-10744 GCA_032467955.1 Pseudoxenodon macrops
GGAGGTAGAGAAGAGGGATAGAAGGGCTGCAAACTTGGAAAGTGGGGATGGTATGAAAGGGACCTGGGAAGTTAAAAAATGTAAAGAAATGAAAATGATATAAAGGGAGGGGGGTAAGATATTGTGAAAAAGAATTTGTATTATGGTGTGTAAAATTTTATATGTGGAAATGAAATGTGAAAATCAATTTTATGGAAAATAAAAAACTAATATAAAAAAAAGATATTATCTATCAGGAGTTACACAGCAGTGAGGAAATAGCTGAAGGAAACAGTAAGTAATGGACTATTCTTTCTCTTTTTCTCTTTTTCTTTCATTCTACCCCATCAGGCTTCTGAGAAATAAGCTTCTGTTTGAATAGATGGCTTTCAGACAGCTCAAAACGCTAGGTTGTATTTCTGCAGATATCTTCATATAACATTATTATGTGACAGAATAAAAGTGCTAGATTTTCCTTAGATAAACCACCGATGCTTCAGTTTATTCATCAATATGTGAACCATTGTATATGGTGAAAAGTTTTGGCCTGGGCATTTACAGTATATGTTACTGCTAATCCCTGCTTTGAGATTGTTTTTAATGGTAAGTAGGCTGAAAATAATATACATTGAAAAAAATAAAAGTAAACAGATAGGTTTTTTTCAAGATTTAGGACATCATTTTAAAAATTACTCTCTCATACTGAAATATGTAAGATGGTAATCATATTAAATAATACATTTTTACAATATTCCTATTCCCTGTAATAACAAAACAAATTCAGATGTGTGTGTATTTATGTGTATGTGTATATGTATGTATGTATGTACTGTATGTATGTTCTTATGTGTGTATGTCCATACAAGAAAAGTGATTTTACCTTCATTATTTATTATTTTGCCAGATTAATTTTACCTGAAGAACATTTAATTATAACACTGGTAAAATCCAGTTTGGTGTAGTGATTAAGGCATTAAGCTAGAAATCAGCATATCCTGAGTTCTAATCCTGGGTTACGCACAAATTTTTAATCATAAACCCAGGTGGATAACCTTAGACCAAACACCTTCTTAGTCCTAGAAAGAAGGCAATGTCAAGCCACTTCTCAAAGTCTTGGCAAGAAAACCGTAGAGACCAGTCCAGGTAGGAATCAATACAGACTTGAAGTAACAACAGTAATATAAATGTTTACTTTACTACACAACACTGTTTTACAATTTATTCCACTTAGGTTTTTTTTAAATATTTTAGTATTTTAATCAATATAGCAAACTATTCCAGTGTTGCACAACTAAAAGAAATTAGCATAAAATTCTATGCTATCTTTGTTGAATTTTGATAACTTTTAAATGTGGAAATGTATATTTTTCTTCAAAGAAACGACCTTCCAAACTGGAAAAGTTGCAGAGGCATAACTTTTTCCTATAAGTGTGTTGTAAGATAGAAGAATTGAGAGAAGAGGAAAAAGATTGACCTCCCATAAACACACTATACTTATAACTTTCGGTCATGTATATTGTCTACTAAACAAATATCCATACTTTGGGTCAAGGAAAATAACATAAACTGTAAAGTATAATCTCACACTTCCAGCCATGAGTTTGTTAACTATACACAGTATCACTTACCTTGAATTTGAATTCTTTGTCTCGGAAAAATCTTTCTAACTGCTGGATATAAGACTTTCCTTTAGGATGCAAAACAGAAAACAACAAAAATGGTTCAAAAGAGAAGTAAACCTATGGCCCTTAAATTACAAATTCAATGAACTTCTTTCTGTTCTGTTCTGAGAGGCTTCAATCTGGTGACTTCAAAGGAAGGATTATGTAAGAAGATAAAAACTTGATTAACGCTCATGTTTGAAGTCCCTAAGCTTCTCCTTTACAACCAAAAACAGCTCTTCTTAAAGCATAAAAAACCAAGTTCCAAGTGCAAGCAGGAAGCTACAACTATGCGCTGAAGATTGTAGGAAGAAAATCAGAGAAAAGAAAATAGCTTTTCCTTAATATACTCACGGATGGCTTTTGTACACATGAAATATTAATTAACAGGGTGTCTTTAAAATAAGAATTTAAAGGGGGAAAACATGTAATATTCATAATTAGGTAGGAAGTGGCCTATTTGGTAGTTATTACTTTTTCTATCATATTGGAAAGAAGGGAGCTCACAGAAGCATATCAGTGTAAGCTAAGCATGTGCTGTGCAAAGCTTTTGTACTGCTTCAAATGTCACCTCTGGGTGTTTACTTGTATATGTGTATGTGCCAAATCTGCTGGGTTTCTGTGGAAGTATAATCTTGTACAAATATGAACAAGGAGAGAACTGAGGATAGCTTAGCAGAATCGTGTGTCAAGTGTTTGAATGACTAAGTTCCTTTCAAGCTTAATGGAAAGAATGCTTTAGTTATATGAAGCATCTTGTGAGATACCAGTTAATACTTTACAATAGCAAAAATCTTGTTGATAATGAAAATTTCAGATTTTACAGATCTCCAGTGCTTGGTTTCAAAAATGAGATTAATAGGCAAATTAGAATAGAATAGAATAGAATAGAACATAACTTTATTGTCACTTTAAATGTACACTGATCAGCATACATTAAAATGAAATTTCATTGTATTCATCTCTCAAAAGAAACCATTATACATATGCCCACATACACATGCATATATGACACAGAGAAACGTCACAGTCTAGTTCAAATGGCGGGGAAAAAAGAATCCTGCAAATTTACAAAATGGATGACCTAACGAACAGAATCTAGTAATCCTACTATAAAAACCTCCTCTCAGAAGGAAGCAACAGACCTTGAAGTGAGTGTGTGGGGTCTCTCACAATGCTTCAAGCTCTAAGCACATAGAGCCATGATGGCGAATCTATGGCACACGTGCCCAAAGTGGCATACATAGCCATGTCACCTGGCATGAGCAATGCAGAGATGAGTTCCTACCAGTTCGGGCAGGTTCTACCGAGTAGGTAGTAGGCTGCTGGTGACGTCACGGAGCCGGTTCTGCTCCGTGAGTGTTGCCATCTTTTTTTTAATTATTATTATTTTTTGGGGGGGAAATTTGGGAATTTTTTTCGTTTTTTCTTCTTCTGTGCATGCACAGAAGGAGAGTTTCCGACACTGCGCAAGCATCGCCATCTTGTTTTCGGCCTTTTTTGGAGGGGATTTTTTGGGTTTTTATTCTATTGTGCATGTGTGCGCCCATGTGGTGTGGGAGGCAGTGAACTGGCAGCAAGGTAAGTTAGAACCCATCCCTGGAGCAGAGTCACATGTTCCTCTTCTGGGCTTCTGATGCACATGTGCACGTGATGATCAGCTGGCCTTCGTGCATGTGGCAGTGCCAGAAACTGGAACAGCTGGTCTTCCATTTTCTGGCATGAGCATGTGCACCATCCAGCTGATCATCTTGTGCACATGCACATCAGTAACCAGACAACTAGCTTTCTGGTGCACATGCACGTGCCGGAAACCAGAAGCTCATTTTCTGGCGCGCACATGCCCCTGGGCAGCTCCTCTTCTGGGTTGTGGCTCCAACAAGCGTGCAGGCGTGCACTCCCTTTTTGGCACTCACTGACGAAAAGGTTCGCTATCACTGACATAGAGCTTATAAGCAGTATTCTGAGTAATGGAAGTGACCTTTCTATAATAATCTCAGCTGTCCTTAGCACTCTCTGTATGGACTTTCTATCTGAGGCACTGCTACCACCAAACCAATACAGTTTGTTAAAACACTCTCAGTCGTGCCTCTGTAAAAAGCGGCCAGCACAGGAGAAATATATGGTCTCCTTATCTGATGCAGGAAATGGAAATGCTGGTTTGCATGTTTCACTAAAGATAACATCACCAAAACCTTCACCTCCTCTCTATAAGAATCTTCATTGTCATCCAGGATAAGACCCACCACTGCATACTTCACAATATGATTTATGACAAACTTCTCATAGCAGTCATGGGTCATCAAGGTGAACAGTAATGGACTCAAGACACAGCCTTATGGGGAACCTGTACTCAAGGAGATGGAATTGGAAACTTTTCTTCCAACTTGCACAGCCTATCAATAAGGAAATCAAGTATTCAATTACATAAAGAAGTATTAAACGCAATAGGTCCAGTTAGTTCACCAAGTGCTCAGGAATTATTGTGTTGAACACTGAACTAAAATAAAAAAACAACATTCACACAAGTATTTTTCTCCTCCAGATGAGCCAAAGTAAAATAAAGCAAAGAAGAAAAGTGCATCATCTATAGAGCGGTTCTTCCAATAAACAAACTGTAATGAGTCAAATGTAAAGGAAAGGAATGAAACAATATAGTCCTTTATCAATTTCTCAAAATGGAGAGTGGAATGGAAGTGAGTACAACTAGACAATAATCATTAAGGCATGTAAATATAGATTTCGGAGGGACTGGTACAATGATTGCAGTCTTAAAACATGATGGAACCACGGCCTGGTGCAATGAAATATTGAAGATGTCTGCAAGAACAGAGTCCAGCTGGTCACACACTCCTAAAGTACCAGTACTCACCCAAGGATATTATCAAGACCCGCAACCTTTCATGTTTTGACTTTCCGCAAAATCTTCCAAATGGCAGTTGTATCAAACCTGAACACCTGACTCCAAGTCTTAACGTTTGATAGCTTCAGTTTAAGAGTGCCACATAGTTGGTAACACACTCTTTATAACTATTAAAAACTATATATAAAATACACTTCAGAAAACATTTTATGATTAAACTTTAACAGTGTATCCCTGAAAGCCAAATGTTGATGACCGGACACAGCTAGGATCTTACAGATATAGTCTTACAATGGAACAAATTATACATGGAATTTGACAACTGTATCTGTAGAGTGCCACAGGCAGTCTGCAACTCGGGGACTTAATAATCAATATTTTGATGCATGGATAACTGTTGCCTTAAATGTATTTTTTACTTTTGGAAAACATCTTAGTAGGAAAAATCACTACTTCAATTAACATTCCATAAAATCCAATTGTACACTTTCTGAATGAAAAGTTAGATTTTAGATATAACGAAGAAATGAACAGTGTTATTGCTGGGAAAGCTAACATAGAAATATGTGCTAATTAAACTTTGCTTCACTTTGCAATAGCATAAGATTTATGCTAGTTACTGAAATACTTTACATAGCTATATGGGTTGATCTTACAGAAAGTTTAATCTTATAGTTAGTTGAACTTATAGACAGTGCGTGTGTCTGTGTGTGCATGCCAAAGCCATTGTCATATGTTCTGGTGATAAATCTTGTGTTTCCATTTAATTTTCATTGAGTAAAAATAATGTTAGCTCACTCGCGAAAGAAAAGAGTTTTATTTCTTTTATTTCCAGGAATTATTAAATATGCATTTTAAAAGTGACAAATTACTGTTCCTGAAAATTTATTTTGAAGCATTATCAGAGGCAGACTTTCTCTCTATTCTGTTTAAAATACAGCATGGTAGAGTTTCAGTTCAGGGCAATTGTATTAAAGTACTTTGGTAGAGTAGAGCAGAAGGCCTTTGTTACTTGATGATGTTTTATAAGCACTCATTGAGGGGTTTCTGAAAAACTTTAAAGAGGACCAAATTTAATTTGACAAATAGTGCTTGAAAGTCTTTATAGTATTGACAGATCTGGGTGGTCCCACCAGATTCTTTATTTCTAAAGACTTTAACATTTCACAGATAACATTGTTAGAAGATGCTTCAAACTCTTCAGTGAGAACTGCATTCACATTTTCCAGGGGTCTGTTATGCTACTTTTATATTTACAAATGTCAGGCCTCGAAAGCATAAAACATTTTATACCTGATGCCAGAGCAAAGGCAAATAATGTAGTTGTGACCAGTATAATGAATCACTGTTTTCTATGATATTATTTAGAACTGATAGAATTTCTTTTTCATTTCTTAACAAGAGAGATCATAAAGTTTTTAGTGAACTAAAAGGGGGAAATGTTTGTTTCTTGATTTATGCTATAAACAAAGGAATTTAGGGCAAATATAACACCGTTTCAGTGCCAGGTGGTAGCTAAAACTGATGAAATATTAATATAAGTACAAAATAATAATTTAATAATTCAAATCGAGCAAAACGATATTGGGACGATTGCAATAATTTCAAACATTTTGCCTATCACTGTAATTGACTATTTGTAATTCCATTTGTTCTGAAATTAAATAAAGTTTAAATATAGCTTTGTATCTGCAGCTAAATCTAAAATTAGCAGATATACAAAGCAATATGTTATTTTCACAAAGACAGTAACAAGTTTGCACATTTCATTTTAAATTAGATATTTAAATACTTACATTTTTTTCAAAACAAAATACATATTTTATATCAATAACTATATTTTTTCCAAATAAACAATTGGAAAATCTTATTTGCAAACAAAAATAATTATAGCAAAGATTCATAAATGGTTAGCTAGGTTGATGTGTGTAAAATTATTTAGGAAATTGATTTAGTCCAATTATTTATAATAAACATTGAAAGATAAAGATAATCTGAAGCCAAATTATTATATTCACTAAACTAGGGTACACACATGAGCTTTGCAAATCATGTGAATTTTCTCTATATGTGGCTGATGTGCAAATTATTTTATAAATACTACAAACATTTAGAACAATACAGCAGTCAAACAATGCAGTCAAGTCTGTCAGTAGCTGATATGGAGTTTACCAGCCAGGAAGGGAAGACTGTGGATGCAAACTAGAATTACGGTAACTGTAGCCACTAATATCACCTTGACATTCATCCATACCTCTTCAAATGGTCTACCACCCATTTTAACCAGATTTTAAATCTCTAGTCTATTCAGACCAGTAGATTTCTCAACTGTCTTCATGCTTCATTTGGGGTTGGATTAAGTTTCATCCTAATCCATGCCAAAAGTGCTCTGAATTCCAGTTCAGAGGTTTCACATCTGAAATTTGTTAATGGAAACAAAGACCACATTCAGGCATTGTGCTATGTGATATCTGTATTTACTCAAAACAATAAATCGAAATTAAACAAACTACACTGGGATTTAGTGCAAAGCATAAACTCAGTCAAAAAGCAGGACTCAGTAAATCCCAGCATTTTGATGCTTTAACTAAAACCTCTGGATAACCTCTCCCAATGATTTAATGTGTATGTTCAAAACATGGGGATAAAAAATTATTCAAAGGTCAAGGGTGGACAAGGTTTTCTTTTCTGAGAGTAAAAGAAATGGGTTATGGTTTTGATATCACACATTTATTCATATTTTGATGAACACTGCATGTGTATGCAGTGTTCATCTATCTCCCCCCCTCCATTATTTCTCCCAAATGAACACCTTAAACATATGGAATTATGGTGTTTTGGGTCTTTAAATTAGTTTTGACGCCTGACAATTGCCTAGACAAGTAAGTCCCTGCAGGTCTTTTTGGCAACAGTTTTGCCATGGTTTTCTTTCTAGAGCTGAGAGAATAGGACTGGCCCAGAGATATCCAGTTGATTTAATGCCTAAGGTAGGACTAGAAAAGACAGTCTCCCGCTACACCAAATTGGCTCTTCATATATTTATTTATTAATCATATTTATAAAACACAGAATCTTAAGGACTGTCAGCAGTTTAAAAGGTAAAATACATAGAACACAACATACAAATAAATGCTAAGTATAAAATAAAGATTTGCAAGCCTGTTTTCATTGGCAGAGCACTCGGCCACAACAGGCACCACCTGACATGAGTGATGTCAAGTTGGCCACACACCCTGCACGCCCCCCCCCAGGTAAAACATAACTCTGACGCAACCCTCAATGAAATCAAGTTTGACACCCCTGCTGTAGGATGTGAATGCAAGGCTTGATTGTGTGTGGTCCATCACATGCTGAGCCAATTGCAGCTTCCAAGTGATATTCAAAGGCAGCCCAATGCAGAATGTGATATAATAATCTAAGTGGGACAAGAGTATAATTAGGGCACAACTGGCACAGCAGCAAAGTTAAGGAAAGCATCTCGCCCTGGGCAAAATCTCTACCTGCTATCATCCTCTTATTGGGATTCAGTTTAAGCCTGCTCTTTCTTGTTGTGTTAGTCCAGATAAGAAGCACAATAACAAATACTAATTCTATCTTCACTGTAAGGTTACATTAACAAAACTTGCAACTCTGAAAGTACCCGTCACATCCCTCACTTTTACTCTCCCCAAAACCAGGGAGCATTTTTTTTTGAGAGATGCTTTCTTGAGCTACATCCCTAAGTATAGCTGGGAAGGTAAACCTGATGGATTGTTATAATTTTAGCCAATGAGAGGCTGGGAAAATGGTTTGTCAGAGAGATATAAGCATTTTTGGTGGAAGGATGGGGGATCAAATTGCTAGATGAAATTAAATTAGATTTACTGAAATAGTTGCAATTGTGTTATGTAAAGGCCATATCATAGACATATACTGCCTACATTTGCTCTGAGATTTTTGTTTTCTTTTTATCTATACTTGTGAAACTGATTCATGCTGAGGCTCTAAGTGCCTTTGCTGATAGGCTTTGTGTACTTTTGTTTTGTAATTTGTTGTTGATCTAAATAAACTATCTAATTTCAGTAATGGAGTTCATCACTCTTTGGGGAGGTTTTAAATGCTTGATTTGGATCCAACCTCATGGGATTTATCATGGGGGCGAGGGGGGAATGGAAAGGAGATTATTCCTCGGGCGAATAATAGAGACTGATTTTGTTTTGTTTTTATTCTAGGAGAAGCAGAAATCAAAAGGAATTGGCTGTCCCAGTATGTCATTTATTTTCACAACTAAAATGATTTCTTTCCAAAACTCAGAAGGGAACCGACTTAAATATTCAGAATAAAAAATTACCCAAAGTTAAATGACTAGATTTTCATTCTACCATCTATTCTTATTTCAAAATGGCATATTTGATGCTATATGTCTCAAACAACAATATTCTGAAGGGTATGTGTGATTGTTTTCAAAAAGAGAGATAGAAAAGCTATCAGAGATTTGGGAGACCGATACATTTTTTAAATTCAAAACCAATCTTACATCATAAATAAATGAGCATAAGGTGAGGAAGTACTGAAAAATTATTCTTCAACAAGGGTTTTAGCCAGAGACAGAGGATTATTCATTTCATTGTTCTTTTGAGGACGATTTATAGAATTGCCACCTCCTAAAGTTTATATCCAAATCTGGGCTAGAACTTTTCTGGTATATCTAACTTGAAGTATTCAGCCTGTATATGTTTGTATGAAGTCTTCTGAAGCTGACAAACTGTCATAGCAAACCAACCAGACAGTACTACACCCACTATTAAAATTATGGAGGTCAGATGTAAATAAATCGAGTGACAGTAGTCTAGCCAGAAATGTCAACTACTCCCAATGGCCAAATTGAAAGAAGAAAAGGAAAACCAAATGTTAAAGAATAAAAAAGCAAAGTCTCAATGGATTGTGAAGAAACTGAATGCATTTCATGGGAATTCTTCAAGGGCACAAGAACATAATTTTTGCAATGACAACTGAAGGCATATTATAGATTAATGGTCCTCCATAATTGCTTGCACTGCCACTGATTGTACAGAAATATGTCATTTTTCACAGAAGCATTTTTTCCCATTTAACTATCAACCCTGGGACTTCTTGCTGTCTTCCAGCAGAAGGAAATAGACATGCATGCATTAAATCAGTAGGATTATTCTTTTGAAAGATACCCTGCTTGCTCTCTCCAAAATCAAACCCTACAATCAGTAAATTACCAGAATAAGTTAACTACTCAGAATGAAGGTAGACCTATTTTTGGAGGGGAAAATAATCTGAGCAACTGCTAGATGGCAACAAAGAGATGCAAAAGTGTCTTTGTTGTGGCCACGTGGATTTCTGGAATCTAGAACTGGTAGCTTTATTAAAAGTATCTTTCTGTGACTGGTTAGGGAAGAATGATACAAATGCCATCTCTACTTCCTCTGCATAAAAATATTAGACTTTTACGTGCCAACACCGCAGCATGTATAAACTAGCTCTATTCTATACTTGCTTCGATTGTAAAATCTGTAAACCAGCTTCTGTTAATAATCTCCAGTGAATGATGCTTAATTCTGAGTAGATTTTGAAAGCATATTTTAAATCAACACTACATAAAACTGATTTTTTAGTAAACTGTACATTATTCTCACTCTCTTCTCACATATCAACTCCAAATTTTAAAAAAAACATGAAGAAGCTAATTTTCTATACAGATTCTTCAGAGTTTCTGATATAGAAAGAAAAGGCTTTTCTCTGTTTCTGCTGAGAAGAGACAGAAGAATCTATATTAATTTCAAGGATAATGCTAGGATATGTACCTTGCCTTTGATAAACAAATACTTCAACTGTCTTTGCTAAGTTAAATCCCAAGGGTCTACAATATGAAGAAGACTGATTAAACTGTTTTGAAACCAAGGCAGAAAAAATAATCATCACATCATTCCTCCCATTTCCTTTAGTAAAATTGATTAGTAATATATTTAGTAAATTGCACATCCTAAATCTGCTTGAGTTTATTTCGGCCCATCTAGTGATTGCTCAACGTTCTGACCTAGGCTTCTTGATTACACCAAGGCAAACGAACCGTGTTTTAAAAACCTTTATTTTCAACGGCTTTGAATTATGTCCCGTAATAAGTCCCCAGCAATGTTATTAACTCCAACAGAAGTCTTTTAGAAGAAGGCTTATCAACCAACCTTTATCTTTCTTGGCACGCTGCCAAAGTCCTAATTGGCAAGGAGCTGCT
>JANHFT010009332.1:10844-26932 GCA_032467955.1 Pseudoxenodon macrops
CTCGGCGGGATGGGGGCGCCCAGGCGCGGCAGGAGGACCCTTCCTTTGAAAAGGGCAGATCCCCCAGTTTTTCTCTCTGGAAACTCCCAAATGTCTTCCCAGACGGGGCCAGCGATTGTCAACTGGACACAGGAGAAGCATCTGCAGCGCCTGCCAAATACGTTTGATTTGGGCTTCAACAACAAGTTCTCAGTCCCGAGAAAACTCTAGAAATGCTCATGCAAATTTAGAGGACGGAGGGGCGTTAATGTCCACCAGCAAAACTTCCACTTTATTCTATCGCAAGCAGTAATTATCAGATCTTACCAGATCCACACACACCCCCAAAAAAAAAACTAAGAGAAATTTGTGTTTATAACAGATTTTAATGTATATTACGATAGGTTTTAATGTCATGCATCGTCAATATAATTGTTCAGGAAATATTTTGTTTGCTCTGTAAAATGAAATCCTTCCCCAGATAAACGCTGAATCCTTTATAATAAATACACAACTATCAGGTTCGTTTGGTAATTTCCCCCCTCTTTTTTAACTGATAGACTTTTTAAACTAAAGATTAAGTCATGAAATCACTTCCCCAGTATGACAGTAAGTACGGCGACTCCCTTCCCATACTCTTACTTTGGTTTTCATTGGCAGTCCCAATTTACAATATACTGAAATTGTTAAAACACCAGTTTAGAACAGCAGATCTCAAAACCAGAAACCGCGTATCTGTCTTTGGCGTGTTAGTAGACGGTCCCTGCCCAGCTGAATTTCAGGCGACTCGTTACGCCGGGGATTTACAGCCGTTGTCACGAACGCCTTTTCGGAGTCAATCGGGCTACTTTGATCCAATTTACTCTTCAGTTTTTAAGGTGTCCCGATCCAAAGTTCAACGCCAGGGCTGTTTCTTTTGAGTAGGGCTTCTGGAAGACTTCCAGCTGGGCTAAAGAAAAGCTGAGCTCCCTGTTGCGTCCTCCCCATCAGTCAGGTTCCTCCTCCAGCGCAGTGCCGGCGCCTTTCACTTGGGGAGACCAGGCGGTAGGATGAGCTGACTCTTCCGACCCACTTTTTCTACGACTCCGTTTCCAAGCTGTCTCACCTCAACCGTTCTTTCTTTCTTTCTCTTTCTTTCTTTCTTTCTTTTCTAATCAACAAATCAGCTTCAAGACTCTCTTACCGCTTGCCTCTCCTTCCGTATCATATGAAACGGCTCCAAGGCATTTATTTATTTATTTATCCAAGAGTCATTCCATGTTTCGCTTTTTTTTTTCATAGTAGGAAAAGTGTTGGCTCGCTTTTGTAATTCTTTAACAAGGGCGGGCAGTGTGAGTGCCCTACCTATTTGTAAGGTTTTTGTTTTTTGTGAAATCAAGGAGAAACGATGTTCTCTCTAGTAATGGGAATAAAACTCCGTTTCATTAAAAGTATAGGAGAAAATACGGGTCTCCAGCTCCCTCCTAAGAAAACTAAGGAGCATTTGTACATAGGGTGAGATTAAAGTTATTATGTAAAAATATGTGATACAATTATGTCATTAAAACTCTTCTTTAATTCCAGAAAACAAACTTTTAACTGTATTGATTTCTTTATTATTTGTTCCAAGTAATTTGGTAAGAACCAACCTTGCATTATGTGTGCTCAAATTTTCTGTGGAGAGAAACTTCCTGAAAAAGAAAGTATGAAAGACATTTAAAACCAAGGAAACATTCAAAGCTTCTCAAAATGTCCTAAACGTGATAAATGAAATTGTGCTGAAATGTTAATTTTAACTCCAAATTACACTGAATTTAAAATTGGATGTAGTGGTATAATTCTAGTTTTCAAGAAGTTTGCTACTAAACTTCATTGTATTGGTCTGATCGTCGAATATAATTGCATGAGAAATATAACTCAGATTTTAAATTACATTTTTTTAAACCCCAGGTTGTAATTTAGGTATAAAAATGTCTGCTGCAGCAACAATTTATTTCCATGCAAGATTCATCATGATTATTGCTGTAGATTAGTGATTGAAAAATAAATGAAGCAAAAGATATATATTACCCAGCATCAAATGAGATGATCATCTCCTATCTGGGTAGAATACCCGCAGAAGAATAGCTTGTGAGTTAAAAGTTAAGTTTTCAGTTAGAGATTTATTGATGTTTTATGGATATAAATGGCTAGCTAGACTGAAAAGCAAAAGTTCCAGAACTATACTTCAGTCTGCTGGGAATGTTCCTACAATATAGAAAATATGCTATTTATTCTGTAAAGCCTAAGAAACTACGAGCACATTCTTTAAGGGCTCACTTTATCCTTTTAGTGGAGGCTCTCTTGATCTGTCCCTTCTTGCATAAACAAAAATACAAAAGCTGATGCAAATTAATCTTAAGAAAATTGCAACACTTTGGTGCTAGCTGACACTTCAGCACGAAACATATTATGGCTTCAATGGGATTTCCTTGTAGACGCATATAATGAGTTCACAGAAAAACTATAGAGGATGGTGGAGATTTTCTCTCAGAACTATACATTTGCACAAACCAATGCATTTTTAAGTAGGATTTCAGAGGATTTTGTTCTAACCATCACAAATTAACCTCTGACATTTAGTCAAAGGGTTAACATATGTATTAATTGTTCCTCAATTCAAGAGAACATCTTTGGTCTCCAAAAACACTTTCATGTGGCATAGTGAAGATTATCAATGCACACAGTTGCATCCCAGCACACACAGGTTAATAAATCATAAGAATTAGAGTTAGAGCAGGAAGCCATTCACTTTTAATGAAAACAACCATGTACAATAAAGCTCCAACTACAGCAATTCACAAACCAGCTGAGACTCAAATTCCAACCAAAAGCAAAGCTCAAAAGCTGACTCCTGGAAACAGAACATTCTCTTATTTCATGAAAACTTCTTTGTGTAAAGTGCTTATCTGGTAGGTAAGTATGTAAGTAAGTGGGAAAAGGAGAGATCAAAGCACACACACACAAAGCAGAATAGTACTTTTGAAGATAATAAAAATGTAGTGATAAGCATTATTCACTAGAATAATTTTTTCTTAAAAAACAAACAAACAGAAAAATACAAGTTTTGCACATTTATACAGAAATATAACATTGATGTGTTCGTAGGCTGAAACTTATTTCCAAGTAAGGGTCAAAAGGACAACAAGTTTACACCTTACCTTCAGGAACTTAAACTTATCCTTTACTGCACTCTTTACTGTACCATCTACTGGCAATGTTTTCAATTTGACATGGAATACAAGGCAAATTTAAACCCCTAATTCTTTTTTTAAATCTCCACTTATTTCTGTGTTTTATTTGTTTCTTCTTCATTCACAAAATAAAGAAAAAATCAAATTGCAAAGAAACTGAGAGTTAATGTATAACTGAGAGAGACTGTAAATTGTCATATGAATCTTAGTTGTAATATTCCCAATCCACAGCATAATTGTCATTTTTAATACTCTTTAGGACCTGGGAAATTCATGTTGCTCTAATATTCAAAATGATCAAAATTACAGTAACAAAAATATAACAAGAATAAAATTTAATTAAACCTTTAATCTTAATATCAATCTCCTGAAATCATGGCATTCTGTTGCTGCTTTATTTAGCTTCCTTAAATTTTAAAAGCAATCTATTTTACTTCTTCCCTGTTTGACACTGTCAATTTTGATCTAAACTTGAAGTTTGAAATAAGGATTGAATAAGTTAATGAAGAATTCTGTGTGATTTAAAAGCTTGCATACCTTAAACTTGCAAGAGCATGGGGGTGAGTGGGAATCTTTATTTTACAGAACAACTGGCAAACCCCAATCAATGGCAACATTTTCTTTGATTTTTATAGCTCATAACCTACAGTGCTAAAATATTTCATTTGAGATATGTATATATATATTTACACATTCACTCCTCATTTTTGTACATGCTAACATGAAAATAAGTCTCATTGAAATCACTAGGCTGACCCAGTACTGGTGGAATTCTAATAGGCATTCATGTAATCTTGATTCTTTTCTATTGTAATAATGGTTAAGGGTAACTTATTTTCAAGAAATTCAGGGAGACAAAATTTATCACAATTGTGTATAAAGTTTCTTTTGGGACTGGAGCTTGAGGCTTGAGTATGGTGTCTGTGTGTGTGTGTGTGCATGCGTGCTTGTGTCATTATATAGCAAGTCATGTTTTAACTGAATACAGCTTTAAGTATTTCACAAAATTAACAGGACTATTTCTGAGTTTATGATGGCTAACATTGAACACAGAAAATCTTACCTGAACCTGGCTCTGAACACTTTGATTTTACAACAGACAAAATACATGATCATTGTAATTATAATAATACAAAATGTTCTTTGCAAGGACATTCAGCAGGGCCAAACCCCTCTTTGCCCTGTGCTTATATCTTAGAGGATAGGATTGTGTCAACGAGTCACACTTCTCCATCTTCCATTCTACGAATGTACCAAGGCAGAATGTAAGGAGATTTTGCCATTGGAGGAATTTGGAGGAATCTGTTCAAGAAGGGAAGAGGAGACACTGGGAGACGCTGTCTGACAGAGCTGCTGTGTGACATGGTTGACCGTCAGGGCAGAGAGGGCAGTGGATGGCGCAAGGGACGGGGTGGGCTTGATTGGCACAGGGATTGCAGGCAGTGTCTGTGCCGATGGGTGGCAGATGGTCTTGACCGGCATCCCGAAAGGTCCGTATTCTCCTGGCGAAAGGGGAATGCCAGCCGCAGGCTCAATCATGCCCACGTGGGGCCACACCGAGCTGACCATGGTGCTGATCTGTTGGCCGGCCATTGGGTAGCCCAAGTGGTGCATTACGGAAGCCAAGGGCAGCCCACCGCCCTGGATCACTCCTTTGTAGTCTCGGCCAATGAGGTTCTCGATGGCGAAGGGATGCTTGAAGCCAGGAGCCGGGCTGTAAGGCTGGAACTGAGGCAGCCTTCCTACGGCCGCCGCCGCCGCCACGGCCGAGTCTGGGTGTCCTTTGGTTGCCGCTGGAGGCTGCAGGGCGGGAGGCGGCGGCGGCGGCGGCGGGTGATGAGGGTGGAAATAGTGGCTCAGGTGGGGGTGCAGCACCCCTCCTGCTTTGCCTGCCGCCGCCGCCGGCATGTGGGGCTCCGGCCGCGGCACCTTGAAGCGCTTCCTGCGCCTGAGGAAGCTGCCGTTCTCGAACATGTCCCCGCAGTCCGGGTGAAGCGCCCAGAAGCTGCCTTTGCCGGGCTGGTCGGGCCGCCTCGGGATCTTAATGAAGCAGTCGTTGAAGGAGAGGTTGTGGCGGAGCGAGTTTTGCCAGCGCTGTGTGTGCTCGCGGTAGTAAGGGAAGCGCTCCATGATGAACTTGTAGATGTCGCTGAGGGGCAGCATCTTCTCACTCGAGTGCTGGATGGCCATGGCCGTCAGAGAGATGTAAGAATAAGGAGGCTTCTGGTCACTGTACGAGCTCTTGCCCGGCCGAGGCATGGCACATTTCCTACCCTCCCTCCACCACCCCCGGCTGTCCCGCCCAGAAGGACCGCGCTGTAGCACCAGGAAGGGCCCTTTCGCCACCTCAGGAGAGGAGCAGGAGGATCCGTCGCCGCTTCTCAAGGAGGAGAACCGCGGGCTCTTCGGCACCTTCAGCCGGCATTTCCAAGGGAGTCGGCGGATACTTTGTAAACTTCTCCTCCTGCCCAGCCCGCGTGCGCAACGCTGGTGGCGCCTTCGCCGCCTTGTTTTTTCCCCCCTCACGTCGTTTTTCCCGCCAAGCTCGGCGGCCGCCGCTCCTCTTTTCCCCTCAGCGCGAAGCTTAATTCCGAAGGCGCCTCCCGCCAAAGGTAAGAAAAAAAAAAGGCCCTTCCTTAACTCCCTTTGCCTCTCGCCTCGGAGTCAAGCCTTCGCCAAGCGCCTCAGCCCACCAGCGCCAGAGCCCAGCCGCTTCCTTCCCTCCGTCTTCGCCTCGGTTCTGACCCAGCACAAGCTCCCCACGAACCTCAACGGCCGCCTTGCTTCTCTCCCCTTCAGCCCTTCCTCAGATTTCCTTCCCTCACGCCCGTCCCTTCTTCTCAGGGAGGGGGACTTCCTGGGCTGTTTTCCCGCCGGCCGAAAGGCGCCTGGTTGTGAGGCGGAGACTTCGGGCTCCGCTTTGAGATTCCCGGGGATGGCGAGGAAAGAGGTGCCGCGGTCTTCTCTCTCGGTCCTTTGGGGAAAAAAGAGACGGACGAACTCGGCGGATGCCAGAGCAGGCGGTGGCCGGTGCCCTTGGCTTGAAAGGCGCGGGAGCGGCCGGCCGGCTGGTTGTCTTTGGCGCGGCGGCTGATCTTGTGGCGCGACGGAGCTTCCCAGCTCGGTTTTGTGCCGGTGCTGGCTCCGAGTCCGAGAGCCCCCCCCCGCCTCGCCCCGCTTCCTTCGCGTCACATGACTGGGCTCGGGGAAGAGACGGAGCTGCGAATGGCCGCCTCCTTCTCCCGCTCCTTCGGCGGGCGAGGTGGGGGCCAGGGGAGGCCCGCGGCGAAGCGAGGCGAAGCCGGAGGGAGCCTTCCACGCAGGTCGATCCTCGCAGGCACTTGAAGGACGGACGGCTCGCTTTGGCTCCCGGCCTGGGAATCGGATTCAGGTCCGCCGCCCCCCAGCTCTCTCCCCCGCTTAAAGCCTCGCTCGCCCTCCTCTCTCTGAAGGCGCTTCGCGTCTGTCCTCGCTATTGCCGGCGGGACAATGTGAGAGAAAAGACCACGCCTCTCATTGGCGCGGCCATGCTGGCTGGCTCCGTTGAAGGAATCTTCCAAACTTTGAAAGTGGTGCAAACTTGGAAAGAGATAGGAAGGTGTTCCAGATGTTGGGACTCGGAAAAGAGTGCAGAGAAGAGCAACAAAAAATGATTAGGGGGTCTGGGTGCTAAAACAGACGAAGGACGGCTACAGGAATTGGGTAGGTCTTAATCTAATGAAAAGGGGTGACATGATTAGCGCTGTTCTACATAAACGAGGGGTCAAACTATTTTTTTCCAAAGCACCAAAAGGCAAAGCAAGAAACAATGGTTGGAAACTAACCAAGGAGAGAAGCGACCTAGAACTAAGGAGAAATTCCCTAAGGTGAGAGCAATCAACCAATGGAATAGCTTGCCTTCAGACGTTATGGGTGTTCCATCACCAAGAGACTGAACAACCATTTGTCTGAAATGATACAAGGTCTCTTGCTGGAGCAAGGGTTGGACTAGAAGATCTCCGAGTTCCCTTCCAACTCTTATTGTTCTATGTTCTAAGGCTGCCTCAGCCTCAGGTATCCTTGGCCTTGGCTCAAATCCATTTCCACAGCTTTTTTTTGTGGTGAGATATGAGTCCAGTTCATATCCTACTACCTTTCAACTAAGAGCCAAGTGTTCAATTTGTCTCAAACAAGTAGTACAATCTTGCACCTTTCCTGAACTGAAAAGAGGAAGGCAGCAATTCGAAAGTCATTTTTTGGTACTAGAGATAGAATACAAAGATAGGAAAACGAAAGTTGGCATCTCCACGACGGCTGATAGTTTATACTTGCTTTTATGGTCATAAGAGTACAACGAACCTGAGGTGCTTCTAGTAGGTTAGTATATCGGACCAATGGGGAAAAGCTTAGCCTTCGGGTAAGATCTGTTAAAATCAATTGGACCTCATTGTAAAGCAGCCTTCCCTTCCAGAGCAATTAAAGCTAGAATTTATTAGCGTAGGGAGGCGGGAAGTGCTTTAAAATAATAGCATTTAGAGCCGATGGGTAAACATGTGATCTAAGACTACCTGCAATTGATGCAGCTAAACCTTGGAATTTCACCCTGTCGCCTCTGAAAAGATATTAATTTTTTTAGGCTTGTGGGCTAAAGAGAGTCATTTCCCTTACCCCAACCTAAGCAGAAATTGGAAGGCGCTCCACAGAAATGAGGGTTCTTTCAGCATTTCTGGGACGAAAGTATATTTCTTCTGGGCGGAGAATGCACTTTTGGATAGTATCTAGAGTCGCTGAATCAGCACCGAGGAACGGCCAAAGCCAAAAAGCACGGAGAGGTTTCTTTCAGCGCTGCGTCCAAGAGCCGCTTCGCCCGTCGTAAGCATAAACAAGAGCGCAAAGGGGGCAGGTGGCTTGTGCAGGTGAGCAGAGACTTCCCAGCGAGGAATTTTTGGTGGTCGGAAAAGAGTTACCGGATCCGGAGAAGAATGTGAAAATATCTTGACTGGGAAAGAAAGGCTTGACATTTCTGCGCAATTGTGTTGCTGTCTCAAACCTAAGCAATTAGCACCATTACCCGGTTTTTCCCCAGCGTATTGGAATCGCCCTGCTGAATCGGTCGTGAAAGGGTGATTCTAAAGTTTGCAAGCAAAAGTAACCCAAATTAACAGACAGCAGAGAGGACCTCACGAAAAATGACACATTTTCAAGCAAAACAAACCATGAGTGAACAACTTGTTGCATTGTTATGGAGAGAAAAAACACTGGACAAAAGCATTAATTCAGTTTTGAAATGGCTCGTGTCTCTTTTCAGCCAGAACGTTACGTGAGCATTGATAAAACTATAGATGCATGTAGAGAATTCCCTCACCCCTCCAGACAATGTGCAGATCTAGCTGGGACATAATTTCTTATTTTTCTGCAGCAGTCCCTCACCATTAGCCAACCTGGCAGGCAGAGGTTGGTCTCAGTTCCCAAAGCCCGGGGTCCCCCTGGCCTCCCCTGCCCGCTGCCTGACCTGCCGCTGGAAACGGGCGAGGCAATTCCTGAGGGCAAAGCAGCTCCGCTAATCGGGTTGGCATCAGGCGGCGGCCGTTTCGGGTTTCAGGAGTTGGCCGCGTGTGTGTACAGTACGAGCGATGGGCTCTCCAAACACTGGCTGCTGCCAGGGAGGCTGGCAGCCAAGCTGCGCCCTGGGACTCCCGCAATTGGCAGCGGATCCGCTCCTTCCCGGCCGGCCCTGTGCGCGGACCCATCTGCCCAACCCTGAGCAAAAGAGGCCGTCCTCAGCCCCCCCCACCAAGAGCCCCCTCCCCTGTCCCTGGCAGAGCCGGAGGGGAATTGTTCGCGCCTGGAGCTGCGGGGCTGCCAAAGACAAGGGCTCCCTCGCTCCTCTGGGCGGCTCCCTGGGCGCTGCCGCAGCAGGTTGCCAAGCAGGCACCAGATTTCTGGTGGTGCCGCCGTGGCTGCAGCCGAGTCGGATGGCGCATCCCAGCCGTCAGCCCAACTGTCAGCGCTCGGCTCCCTTCTGGCCTTCCGAGAGACGGAGGGATTCCCGGGGGACAACGGGGGCTCAGCTCGGCGGGATGGGGGCGCCCAGGCGCGGCAGGAGGACCCTTCCTTTGAAAAGGGCAGATCCCCCAGTTTTTCTCTCCCAAATGTCTCCCCAGGTGGGGTCATTGACACCTGATCTCAGGAAAAAAGTATTTACAATATTTGACAAATAGGGGAGACAGTGGTTTGATTAATGATTATGTGTCATCAATTATGTATCGACTCTTGGCGACCACCTAGATTTTTTCCGGAATGATGTCCCCCATACTTCGAAGAGGTTTCGTTTTTACATAATGTGTCCAAATTACAATATTTTGTATGTGTTTATTATTGCCTCGGAGTGATTTGTCCCATGATCTCCATGATATTCTCTGGAATCTTTTCCAAAATCAAAGTTAAAAATTGTCACTCTTTTTCAATCCTACTTATTCAAGGTCCAACTTTTGCTTTCCACAGAGTTTCATAGGGAAATTCTGTGCCTGCACAATTGTGATCTTTGTAGGTATATACATATGTTTGCATGTGAAACTGTTTTCCAAAGGCTTTATTGCTACTCTACTACGGGTAGGTTGCTCAGTCTCAGTTGTATTTCTTGGTTGCTTTTTAATGTGAATAGTTGGCCCTAAAAGGCATACTGTATATTTTCATGTTCAATGGTGTGGTTTATCATTCAATAAAATTGGGGATCAATAGGGTTAATCTCTTTGTATCCAAATCACCTCCTAGCAATGGTCATTCATTCACATATTTAATTCTAACCCATGTTAAAAAAGAAGACATATTTATTCCCTTCATATTTGAACTTTGCAAAATCACCATAGCTTCAGCATTCATTCTCAGGGAAGCTTCTCTGGTTCTCTTGCCTAATTTTCTATCCACCCTAAGAAGAGAAAATATGTATTTTTCTTGTTAGATTTTGGCTGCACCCATCTACCTTTCAAGAATTTAAGGCTGCTTCCATCTTGTCTTTATCCCTGGAGAAATAATATTGAGCAGAAAGGGTGGCCTAAAGTCCTACAGGAGATGCCCATTCCTAAGGATGGGCCTGAACCCAAATCTATCTGGTCCTAATTCAGGACCTAAATCATTGCATCACGTTGTCTTTTCTGTTGTGGGAGAAAACTGTGAAAACTGTGCAAGTGATTGATCTTTTTTAATGTTTCAACATTCAGGAAAAATATGGGACATAAAACCCAACCTTAAATGTGGCTTTTAGAAGCCAAACTCATGTCTTAGTCCAGCTTATTATCCAGTTTGCAAGAACTTTCTAAGGCTTGATTGTGATGGGCTTCAAGTATCTTGGGATCCTGTCTGGCAGCAGGGGGTGGCAGAGCCTAAAGCCAAGCTAAAGATGGATTTCCTTGTCTCTCTCCTTGGAGAGATTGCTGCAAGATCCCGTCCAGATGTCTGCCTCCGTTCTCTTTATTTCCCAGTAAAAGTTTCAAAATCCAACATTTTAATGAGAGTCAGCGATATGGCTCCCTTATCTGCAAGATCTGATGCTCTGTTTTTGCCTTTTTAATAATACATTACTGCTTTTAATTGTTGATCATTTTTAATATTCCTATTTTATCATTTCTATTATTTGCTGCCCAGTCATGGTCTCTGAGTTCAGTGGTTATATAAATCTGAAAAATAAATAATTTAATAACATGATTACATTCATATATTTTATCCAAGAGTGATTTTTTAAAAACCCTATACTTGTAGATTAGGGAAAGGGGGCATCTAGGTAGTAAAACAGACTTTGCCTCTTCCATTTGGAAAGATGTCAGAAATGGAATGCTTTGGAATTGCTTTAAGTCGAAAGGAAGCTCAATCCCCCCACCCCCCACCCCGGTAGCTATAAGGAACAAAGTTTTCCTTTCTCTTGGAGAGAGTAACAACAAAAGATTGTTCATCAGCAGCCAGGTGTCACGGTGCAACTCTTGACAGCAACTGTCTTCCTTTTGAGCCAGCTAGCTCTGGAATACATTACATTAATTAAGTCTTTGGTGATTTAGCCTCCTTAGAGATAAGTCCAACAATGTAATTAAGAGCATGGTGGTTATATTAGGTATGAATATTCAAAACAGCGTCAATTAATTAGCCAACAGATCTCTCTCACTGTTTCTCAATAGCCCCTTAAGTCCTCTGATACATTTCAAGAGTCATTGTCAGGAAAAGAAGAGAGAATTTAAAATGTTTAACCACCCACCGTCAAGCACCCACACAAGCAGGGCAGAACAGGCTTTACATGGTGCACAACATTTTTGTAATGCTGCATATTACTCTCTCTCTATCTATCTCTCTCCTCCCCCCTCTACCCCCTGGAGCATGTGCAGAAGGCAATGAAGGTGGGATTGAGTGACCCATGAAAGCCAAGATCACTTACAATTAAAGGCAGGAGCAATTGGAGTGGAAGGCCTTCCTTCCAGGCACCAGGAGGCTAATCCATTCTCCATCCTTTCAGACATGTTAGAAAGATAAATATTAAATCTGCTATCACAAAGGGAGCTGTTAAACAGATACTAAGCTGATATGCATAAAAAATTAATTAGGTAGTTTTCTCAGCTTCAAACTCCTGGACAAATAACTACTTGTAAAGTACACCTTCTGGGCATATTGAACATATGCTGGAATTATCCTTAATTGACTAATTACATAAATTACTCATTAATTTTACAGCACATCAATTATAAAAGATATATCAATTAATTTTGCATAAATTAAGACCCAGGCCCTCCCCAGAACACAAGAGAGAGAGGTTGTTGTAACAAAACATGCAGAGCGGGAGGAGAAAAAACAATGTTTGTGTATTTGTAGATGGCAATAATAATTTGTTCTGCTCTGGGCACCAAGATTTTCTTAAAGAACAACATCCTTGGCAATTAAAATAGTCCTAAAGACCACTTACGACGTGATCATGCGTGCACCAAGGCGAAACAGACCATTTAAATCAATTAGAATTGCTCTGATGGAAAATGAGAGCTTGGCAATGACAAAGTACTTAGACATTAGTAATCACAAATGATTTAACATCCACATTAAATGGCTGACTGGGTAGTAAAGCTTATTTTCCTAAGTCAGCAGGGTGCCTATAACTAAGTAAGTTATCTCTGTATATTCCAAAATAGACTTTGGCAACGATTTCACACACAATTGGTAAAAATTAATTTGACACTCCTCATACCAAACACATGCATATCTGGTTTTCCTTCAATTTTCCAATGGTCTTAGGAGCATACTTTTATTTTTATTTTTTCACATTGTGTTAGCTTAAAATGTAAAAATCTTTAAAAAAAACAAAAAACCAAAGGAACAAATAAAAATAAAGACATGTTCCTTTATTTGTAAGGATAGTAAAGGCAAAGCCATCAGTTTAATCTGTAAGTACAGTACTGTATATCACATTATTCTTAAATTGAGTTAATATTTGTTGACTTTTCATTATCAGATTACAATGAATCTTGATGAGAAAGTCTTTACTTGGTTGATATAATAGATTATTTTGTTTTGTCTGACTAATTATTCCAACTATTTTTGCAATATATATATTTGTAATGCAAAAATACCTGGAATAAATGTATACACAAATGTCTAATATATACTTTTAATATACATTATACATACTGTAGAGTTTACAGTTTTGATAGCTGTCATATACTTCTAATATTTGGCATTTTTTAAATATGCAAAAATCTTTGAATTAAAAAAAGGTTGAGTAACAATTGATATTGAGCACAAAAATGCAAGATCTAGGCAAATTTAAAAACTGATTTATCAAAACAAAAAATTATCTCAGAATAACTTTTTAATATTAAATAATTCTAGTGCAGCTAGTATTAGATATATACATGTGAACATGCACTTATACAGAGTACACAATAGCTAAATTTTGACCATAGAGATAAGGCAAGCAATTCAGGCCCACATATTTTTTCTAGCCAACATTATAGCATTAATCCACTCCCCAAATGAAATATCTAGTTCTGGCTGTCTAAATATCATGTAACTTGCCCTAAATTGTCAAAAGGACTTTTGATTAGACTTAGATTTGAGTAAAAGATTGAAACCTTAATATTTATATCAGATTATCACTTATGAAAAATACTTTTAGTCACAATTAGTCACCAATAATGTTTTATATTTGGAAGTCTGATTGGATGTGGATAAGGGTTTTCAGAAACCTGAAACAATTATTTGTATTTTGTCTTATGAATACTGAAGGTGCAGCGGGACAAATAATTTCATCTGAACAATTTTTTTTCTCCATGGAAGAAAGAAGACCAAAGTCAATGCATATCAAAAGCTACGTTCAAAGTTTAGTGATAAATTAAAAGTCAGCATATTGCTACATTTGAATGGCATCCAATTCAGTTTGTAATTGCTGATCATCTAGCAAAAAGATAATGTAAGGCAGAACATAGTTGAAAAAACTGAGGGGCACAATGATGTGTTTCTTTCAGGTACAGAAAATGTTATCGCTATAGTAACATTTTGTTTCTATTGTCATTTTTGGTGTGTCCCAGGCAGCAAATATCCTAAGCCAATTTTACTAGGGGATTTTAAGTACCTGCTGTTAGACTTTATGGAAAATTTTAAGTGGCTAGTATAAGAGAGAGGATGATCAATCAGCATTCTTATGTTCTTAGTTTAATATCTACCAGAGAACATTTAAAATTATATTCTTATTGTATAGATAAATAAAATGTTCTTGAAAATTATCCATATCCCAGAAATGGCTGTCCAAAGTGAATTGCAAAGCAATTATTTTAAGTCAGCATTTAATCATTGGGGTTCATATTTTTGGGTTGGGTATGGCACTGGGTGGTGGCTCAGTGGCTAATACACTGAGCTTGTTGATTGAAAGATCAGCAGTTCAGCGGTTCGAATCTCTAGTACAACGTAACGGGGTGAGCTCCCGTTACTTGTCCCAGCTTCTGCCAACCTAGCAGTTCGAAAGTACATAAAAAATACAACAATAACATCCCACTCTCAACCCAGAATCTGGCACTTTTATTAAAAACATCTATCCCCCAGAAGGTTTAATGGCAATATAGATAATGGTTTTCAGAGGGCATAGCATAACTCTTTATCTTGGTATGTGACATTAAACATGAGCCTGTTATGAGGAATGGCGTATTTGCATCTAGCCCTGTTTTTGCTCAGCCAAAATCCTCATGTTCTTTGAGTGAATAAGACACAGAAAGGGTCTCAGGACTGTTCCCTTCTCAACTTAAATTCTTATTGGCACACTATGGAGGGAAATGATAAACAGGACTCTCTTATACTCTTGCAGGTTGTCGGTTCATGTGAATGCCACTTCTTCATCAGGGCCCGACTGAGCCCAATTAATTACTGGTAAACTCTGTCATTTACTTTCATGAGATATCTATTAAATAAAAGAATGACCCAGCACACAGTTTATGTAGTTAGTCAGAAATCACAGTGAAATGTCATTATGTTTCATCAAGGGATTTAAGCGAAGTGAAGTGAGTTAAATGCAAAATTAATTAAGTTGTTAATTAGTTAATTAACTGTTATGCTTTTAAGTGATGCCATTAACAAACTGACATAAATTTCAGTTTAATTTCCTAAATGTAGAAAGTGTTTATGAAGCTGCAAAAGCCTGAAGGTTCCATTTACCCCACAGAATTTTAAAGCAAGTTTCATATTTATATGAAAACTATTAGATTGCTTTTTAAAAACAGTCCAAAGTGAACCTTGCTCTATTTTTGGAGTAATGATGGTGAATTTTTATATATCGTTTTGTGATTGATCCTTTATCATTCCAACTTTTTAAAGATGCCTCAGGTGGCTCCAGTCATGATGTTATTTATTCAGCTAATGTAATGGTTTGAGCGGTGGACTAGGAGTGGGGACCATCTGGGTTCAAATCCCCACTCAGCCATGTAGCTTACTGAGTAACCTTGGGCCAGTCATTATCTTTCAGCATAATCTCCCAGGACTGCTGAGAGAATTAAATTGGATGGGTGGAGAACCTTATAAACAACACGGAATGTTTTTCTCAGTGTATATCTTATCATACTTAGCGTTTTAACACTTTTCTCTCAAATGATCTGTATTAAATAAGTTATCTAGTCAGATAATCAAAGAGGCACCAATCCAGTGGCAGCCACTGGATTGTCCTACTAACTGGAAATTCATCTAAAAATATATAGAGAGTGTATTTATCTCATAAAATAATCAGCCTTTTCTAAATTTTGGAGAATGTGGCTGGCAAGTTTGGAAAGTAAAATTTAGGAATTGAAGAATTTAAGTGTTATCTTTTTAAAAAAAACAATGGCCTGAATATAAGGATTATTTTTCTTTAACTATATATACCATACCATTTCCAAACTAATATTCTTAAGGTATTTGGATACAATTGTTGGAATTCCCATGGTCCATGGTATTTTGGAATACTTGCCATTAGAGTTCCAACACATTTGCAGATATTTAAAGGAACCAGATATAATTTTAAACAAATTCTAAGCAAATAGATATACATACGAATATTAATATGTTCCTAGATTGGCCTGTTAAATAATAAACTAGTACTTTACCATTTAATGCAGCTGCTATTTTCAATATAGCCAGCAGAGGAAGTAATACTTTACATTTAAAGCTTTAGTTTTGAAGAACTTCATCCTTAATAATAACTTTGTTCTTAATATATGAAGGTGTTGGAAGAAATGGCCTTATGGGTTCAGTTCTAAGTGAGGAAAAAGACACTGGATTCATGGAAGTTGCTCGGAAAGAAGGTTTATTGATGAACAGGATCACATGGCTTGAGTTCCTGAACAGAAAAGGGCTGAGATGCTGAGAGTGCCTTGGTTTTATGCCCTCTGTTGGCCATTGTCTTTGAGCTTGTATTCTGATTGGTTG
>JANHFT010009339.1:2612-12741 GCA_032467955.1 Pseudoxenodon macrops
TCAACTCGGTAACATCATCATCACTGATGATGTTACCTAGTTGGGTAATGAAACGTCTTCAAGAAAACAAGCTCAGAGAGCATGAAAGAGAGAGCACCAAGGACTCCATAACTGAATCCTGAACTACAAATGTTCTATTCTCTTGGAGTTCCAAATTCTTATTTGGTTTGGCTTTCTTACGCTGATAATGTTAGCTAGGGTACTACTGAGTAATGAACTGTGAAAAACGTCAACCAAGCTAAGAGAGCATCAAGGAGTCTACAGTTCAACCCTGAGCTACTGATAAGGTAGTCCTTGACTTGTGACCACACTTGGGATCAGAATCTCCATTCCTCAGCAAGAAGATTTAGTTAGTTGCATTTGATTTTTTTAATGGCTTTTTTCCCCCCTCCGGTTGTTAAGCGAACCACTGAAGTTGTTAAATTAATCATATGTTCATTAAGCAAATCTGGCTTCGCACATTGGCTTCCCTTGTAGGAAGCCTCCTGGGATGTTTGCAAATGGTGACCACATGATCTCGGGATGCTGCAACCCAGAGTAAAAATATGCTGGTTGCCAAGCAGCCAAACTGGATGTGATGATGGTTATAAGTGAGAGGTCCAGTCGTAAATCACTTTTTTCAGTGCCCTAGAACATCCAAGTGAACAGGGATTAACACCAAGATTAACATCAGAGCAACAATCAGGAAATAAACAGAACCCCAATCAAGGAATTGCCAAACAAGCTAACAGTAAACAGCCCAACCAAAGAACGTCCAGCACCACTCCCACCAACCCTGACTGGGCAAAATGAGAGCAAACCTCACTCCCTACAATCACTGATGATGTTCCCTAGCTTGGTAATGAAACGTCTGCAAGAAAACAACCAAGCTCAGACAGCACCAAAGGATCACAGAGTTTAACCCTCAGCTACAAATACTGTCTTTCACACACAACAATCTCTGTTTTCTCCCAGGTGATTTCGGTTTATCTAAAATTGTGGATGAGCAAGATACGATGAAAACCGTATGTGGCACACCGGGATACTGTGGTGAGTAGGTGATGGAGAGCAATAGGGAACTATCCAGGTTAAGGAGGTATGGATAGAAGAGAAGGGGAAGTACTCTGGACCCTATTTCTAAGAGGACAGTGCATAGATTTATAACAAATTGTGCTCTTTAAGAAAGGATCTTTTGCAGGCGTACTATATCTGGGGTGTAAAAATCCAGATGTCCAGTAGATGCCACTAGATGCCAGCAAAATGTTAGAATTTCGTTCTCTCTACTGCTACCTCGTGGTCATGTGAAGATTTGCAACTCAGATCTGATGGCTTTTTTCAACTGAGTAACCAGTGTTACTCGCTCCTAAAAACTGTTTCTTGCTGCTTTTCCCAAACCAGGGTGTAAATGATGGAAAGTGTCACCTGATTCAGACATTTTTTTAATTCTATAAAGCAGAGTTTCTCAACCTCAGCAATTTTAAGAAGGGTGGACTTCCACTTCCAGAATTCCCCAGCCAACGTGTTGAATTCTGGGAGTTGAAGTCCATCCGTCTTAAAGTTTCTGAGGTTGAGAAATCCTGCTATAAAGTATTTCATTTTATCTCTTGTTGCCTTTTTAACCCTGGGCCTTACTTAATAATTGTTCTGTCAAATTTTCCCTAGAGGAAAGACTGTTTATCCTTTTAAAAAGCAAATGAACCTTTAATAAGGTAGCATTCCTGAACTGGGGTTATCAGGTCTCTTTTTACACACAGAAAGATATGGATATTCTGCTTCCAACCACCCATTACAGAAAGACGGTGATAATATCAAGTTTCTTATGGAAATTTTAATTTAGCTTTACCCACTGATCTTCTGAATATCAGCTAGCTGAGTTTCATAGAAGAAACCTTTCCCTTCATCAATTTGTGTGTGTGTGTGTGTGTGTGTGTGTGTCTTTGAGTCACTGTTGACTCCAACCAACCAGTAGGGCTAATCCCTTAGATTTCTTATTATTACTCTTACTATTCTCCAAAGCACCTGAGGGTAGAACAATAAGCAACGGATGGAAACTAATCAAGGAAAGAAGCAAACTAGAACTAAGGAGAAATTTCCTGACAGTTAGAACAATGAATCAGTGGAACAACTTGCCTCCAGAAGTTATGAATGCTCCAACACTGGAAGTTTTTAACAAGATGTTGGATAACCATTTGTCTGAAGTGGTGTAGGATTTCCTGCCTAGACAGTGGGTTGGACTAGAAGACCTCCCAGGTCCCTTCCAACTCTGTTATTCTATTCTATTCTATTTCTATTTCTATTTCTATTTCTATTTCTATTTCTATTTCGTTATGTTATGTTATGTTATGTTATGTTATGTTATGTTATGTTATGTTATGTTATGTTCTATTCTTGGCAGCATTTTCAAAATGGTTTCCCCTTCTTCTTCCTGCTAGGGAGAGGGACTGGCCCAAAGTCACCCAGCTGTCCTGCCTAAGGTAGAACTAGAACTCATGGTCTTCCAGTTTATGGCCTGATGCCTTAACCACAACACCAAACTAGCTGCCTCATCTATTCACAAAGCATGGTAACACTGAGTTCTCAAGAGCCAGGATTCAGTGGTGAAGCTATTGGGCCAGACGTGGGGAAATCCAGGTTCAGGGGGGACTTTGAGCCAAGACTACCCTCTCAGCCCAAGAGCTAAGCTGGGCCAATGATGAAAGAGGTGGATTAAGAATGGGGAGATCCAGGTTCTAGGGCCTCCTCAGCATGGAAACCAAGAATTTCCATCATCTCAGCTGTCCTGTCCATTCTCTAAGGAACAGAAAACCTGAAGGAAACTTTCCTGAAATAAATACGTCTACAATCAGAGAATTGTAGGAGTGGGAAGGTTCTTGGAGGTCTTCTAGTTCAACCCTCTGCCCAAGAAAAGAGACCTTATTGTGTCCTGAACAAATGGATGTCCAACCTTTCCTTGAAAACCTCCATCTATGGAGCACCCACAACTATGGGAGGCAAGTTGCTCCACTGATTGTTCTCTGTGTCAAAAAATTCCTTTTTAGTTCCAGGTGGGATCTCTCTTTAAGGTGCTTCCATCCATTGCTTCTTGTCCCGCCCTCAGGTACTTTGGAAAATGAGTCGATCCCCTCCTTCCTGTGTCAGCCCCCCAAGTACGGGAAAATATCTATCATGTCAGCTAATCCTTCTCTTCTATAGGCTAGACATACCTAATTCCCTTGTCATAGAGTTTATGCTATATACCTGCTACGCTAGGTTTCTTTAAAGAGGCTTTTTGAAATTCCCAGAATTCACAGCAATGGCCATGCTGAAGTGTTCACCTCTGGAAGACCCATTGGAGAAAGGTTGCAAAGGTGGTGGAAAGAAGCCTTAGTTCAGGGGTCCTCAACCTTTTCAACCCGGGGGCCAATTCACAGGCCCTCAGGCTGTTGGGAGGGGGGGGCAGACCAGCTGGGTGGGCGTGGCTATGCGGTCATGTGACTGGGTAGGCGTGGACAATTTAGCAGTCCATTAAACAATACACACAAATTAAACTTTGATTTGTTATGCTCCTGGGAGTGGGAAGCAGGTTAGTGAAGGGATGTGGCTGCCTTGGGGTGTGTGTGTGTGTGTGTGTGTGTCCCTCCCTCTCCAGAGAAGGCAAGTAGGGGCGGGGCGGGTAGGCGGGATGATGTGGGCAGGGCAGCCTCGTGGTCCCGCACAGGCCAGATTAATGGCTTCAGTGGGCCATATCCGGCCTGCGGGCCATAGTTTGAGGACCCATGTTTTAGAGTGTCTTTGAAGCACTTGGAGGTTTATCTGTTTGCTCCTGGGTCCTGTAGTCTGCACTGAAAAGCAAAACAAGGAATCCTGAAAAAGCACCTTTGGAACATGGACTTTGCATTTTTCCAAACTCATCTTTGTGTTCTCTATTTAGTACATTTCCCTGACATAAATGAGGGGGCTCCATTCAGTGTTTCTCAGTCCTGGCAATTTTAAGGCACGTGGTGGATTGAAAGAATGAACTCCCAGAATTCCTCACCAGCATGCCAATGAAGCATACTCAACTCCCGTATAAAAAAAATAAAACAAACCAAGGCTCTGGTCCTCATGGTTTCAAACAAAGGCAACTGCCTTAATTGAGCCAAAGGACCCGTTCTGTTTGGCACGGCATTATCAGGAATAATCGGCAAGGTTTTTCAGAATATGAAAAAGGGTCTCATTCCCCACCCACCCTACTCTAGACTTGCTTGAAAATGCCTGCAAATTGAAGCTGGAAGCGTCTGCATTGGAACAAGGACAATATCATTGAGTGATGTCTTCATTAGCTGAGGCACATCTCATTTTTTTTAGCTGCGTGAAACATTTTTGAGTTTGAACTGTCTTGAGCTCAGTATGAGCTGTTCCAATAAACCGGCGATGTTCTGAGCTTGTTCAGGCCGTGTTAAGCTTGGGCATTTTTTGTTAAAAGTCGGAACAGCCTGTTTCAGACCCACTGCGATTGTGGCATCAGTTCACTTTGCAGCTTTTCCCCCCCCAATAATGGCTGCTTTTGAAAAACTCAAGGAGATCAAATTGCACCCAATGCACAAATCTAAAAAGTACGTCCGTTTCTTGACCTCTTTGTTAAGTGAAGGAAATAAAATTTAAAAAGGTATACCATGCAGGGAGCCAACAGAGTACGAGCTTGGGATTCACCCAAATTTCACACTTAACAGAATAACAGAGTTGGAAGGGACCTTGAAGGTCTTCTAGTCCAACCCCCTGTTCAAGCAGTGGATCCTATACCATTTCAGGCAAATATTCATCCAATCTCTTCTTATAAAACCTCCAGTGTTGGAGCACCAACAACTTCTGATGGCAAGCTGTTCCAATGATTCATTGTTGTAATGTCAGTAAAATTCTCCTTAGTTCTAGGTTGCTTCTCCCCTCTATTAATTTCCATCCATTGCTTCTTGTCCTGCCTTCAGGTACTCTGGAGAATAGCTTGACTCCCTCTTCTTTGGGGCAGCCTCTCAAACATTGGAAGACTGATATCATGTCACCCCTAGTCCTTCTTTTCATTAAACTAAACATACCCATTTCTTGCAACAGTTCTTTATATGTTTTAGCCTCCAGTCCCCTAATCATCTTTGTTTCTTTGCACTCTTTCTAGAGTCTCAACATCTTTTTTATATCATGGCGACCAAAACTGGATGCAACATTCCAAGTGTGTGGTTTTACCACGGGATTATAAAGTGGCATTAACACATCGTGTGATCTTTATTTTTATCGCGCTTCTTTTTACCGTAAATACTCCCTTGGCTGATGCATTATTTACAGGATTTGGAATGATCCGTTTGCACATTCATGAATTGGTTAACCTTAACCCTTGTATGCCACCTATATACATATCATCTGTGGCTTTTAGGTTGATCATTGCCTCTCTCTCCTTCACAGGGAAGATGCCTACCCAAAATAATGGAGGGAACATTATCCTAATCTCTTTGGAAAAATGGGATAAAAACATAATTGGTGGAATCAAACCTATATTCTCTACTCGTCACGTAATTCTTTTTCAAAGTAAGCAAAGCATAGAAAGGGACTAGAAACGGCAAGGCATGGAAATTAAAGGTAGGCCGTAAAGGAGGGGTGGGAAGAGGAAAAAATTGAAGTACTAGTGTCACCTGCTGTGTGTGACTCTGCATAGTTATCTGTTCTTACAAACCATCCTTAATTTCCATCTCACATACCACCACCCACTTCCTTCTTCGCCTTTTGTTCTTTTAAATTTCCATCTCTTCCTGAAGATCTTACCAGAATAACTGCGTAATAGAGTTGGAAGGGAATTTGAGGGCCTTCTAGTAGTCCAATCCCTTGCTCGGGCAGGAGACTCTATATACCATTTCAGACAAGTGGCTGTCCAGTCTCTTCTTAAAATCCTCCAACTTCAGGGGGCAAGTCGTTCCACTGGTTTAATTGCTCTCACTGGCTAGAAATTTCTCCTGGGTTCTATGTTGCTTCTCTCCTTGATTAGTTCTCGTCAGTTCTTAATCTGCTCCTTTCTCTTGATTCGTGTCTCTTCCTTCAAATAACTAAGCACAACACGTACTCTATAATATGTGCTCTTTATAATCAAACCATCTCAACCCGTATTCATTGCAGGCCCATTCTCGACCATTTCATAAATATCCCATTTTCACTAGCATTTCAGTTGCTTTTATGTTTCTTACCCCATTCTCACTTCCAGACAACTGAGAGCAAACATGTACTTGCAGCAATTTTTGCTTCATTCTATAAACGTTTATTCTTTGCAGCATATGGCATGCTCCTAACTACTCTTCTGTCAATAGATATAATGCGTCCTAGAATTTTGCATTTAAAAAGGCATTCAACCAAGGTACACAATTTTTTGTTGTTGTTGCTAGTTTTGAATTGGGTACTCCATTTTCCCTGTCAGCCCTTGGTCTTTGATATATTACTTTCTGACTCCCTTCTCCTTCTTGCATCATACAATCTTTCTAACGTTCGCTGCAAATTATATGGGTTCGTAGCCAACAATATGCCACCGTCAGTATGTTTTATTTCATCAGTCAACCCACTTCTAAGCAATCTTTACATGTTTATCTGTCAATAAATTAAGCATTCAAGAAAAAAATATCACATCCTTGGCTTAATTCCCAGCTCAGTGCTTTCTAAGCATTCCATTTATTTCCATTCATGATTTCCTTTGATTATATCCTGTGCTTACTGCATTCAACAACTGACATTCAACTCTGTATTCACACAAAACACCCCAATTTCATTCAGGCCTCTTCACTGTATCAAATATTATCTGTAAACCACCAAAGGATAAACACTCATTTCTATACCTTCATAGCATCCTGTGGGGTATGTGTGTGTGTTAGAAAACTCTATATACCTCCAAATTAGAATTGTCCTCGTTTAGCATCCACCTCATTTAGTGACCATTTCACTTAGCAACCTTATGCATGATTAAAAAAAATAATTTTACAACCAATCCTCACATTTATGACCTTCACAGGTCTGTAAAACAAAGGAAAGCTGAAGTAAAATCATAAGCACAGTCATGGTTCCACTTAGCAACTGCTTTGTTTAGCAACCAAATTGCCTGTCCCAATTGCGGTCACTAAATGAGGACCAGTGAGATAGCAGGTCTTCGGCTCCCAGGGTAGTCTCTACATTAGTTATCTTACCTTGCGCAGAGTAGTGTGAGCATGCACTGCAATCTTAAAACATCTCTAATGGTTAAATTCCAGTGAAGGTAAATGCGCATTTAAAAATGGTAATTTATCATTCAGGAAAAACGAGGACTGTGTCAACAAATAAATAGATGAACATTCAGGTTTTAATGGTTTCCGTTTGGCTGCAAGCTGTTTTGCAGATCGTTTTGGGGGCAAAAAATTGGAGCAGACCCATACTTCTGGGAAAAAAACAACAACAACCAATGACCTCCATAAATGATTGGAAAATAAACTGTTTTTTGTGTATGCGGTTGAAAATCTCTCCTGTGCAACCGGTTTTTCTCCTGCTTGTTATTTCTACGTGAAGAGAGGCCCTATTGCAGACGGAGCTGTCTGTGGTGCTGAAAACGGGAGAACCTCTTTTTCCTGGCAACGTCTCTCTCCAATGCACTTTCTTCAGCTTGGTGACCTCCAAATACATTGAATGACACCTGTCAGAATTCCATCGAGTTGGTCATGAAAGCAATGGGTGTCCTTTACTATTGCTGTCCGGAAGATCATGTGGCAGGATGTCACCAAACATGAAGACTCTGCATAAACTGTTTTTCTTCCAATAGAACAGCACTTAGACTTATATACCGCTTCATAGTGCTTTACAGCCTCTTTCTAAGTGATTTATATTGTCCCAAAAACAATCTGGGTCCCTATTTTACCGATCTCAGAAAGATGGAAGGCTGAGTCAACCTTGGGCCAATCAGAATCGAACTCTTGACAGTGAGCAGCGAGTTAGCCTGCAGTTCTGTGTTCTAACCATCGCGCCACCACGGAATATAGTTACAAAATATTTACAACTCAAGGTGGGTGTATGTTACTCAGTTGGGCAATGAAACGTCTGGGGGGGAAAAACCCAAGCTCAGAGAGCACCAAGGACCCCATAGTTTTTCTTCTTCCTCCCTTCTTTGTATGTGCAGGCATGCAAGAGAAGGAAAAAAGACGAGAAGACAGCAAATCCCAACATGCTAAGCTTTAAACCTGGTTAATGGAGAATGACTATTCAATGTCTAGTACCCAAACAGGTTTGATGGTGGCTTACTGTGAAGGTCTGCTGTGCACAACTGTTGGACCAATGATTGGATTCCTGACACAGGCAGAACCAAATTACCCAGCTTCATTTTAGTCTAATATAGCAAGTTGTGCAAAACCTAGCTGGAGAAGGAATGATGGTTTAGTGGAATTAGGGAGAAACTCCACTTTTATCTGTTCACTTTCCACCAAAGGTTGTATGCAAGCACTTAGCTTCTTTTGACTTGAGAATTGCATTCGCACAACAAGAGACTACCTCTTCAACACGCAGCAAAGTTGATAAGGAGTCAAGAGCAGGGGTGAAATCCTACCGGTTCGCACCGGTTCTATAGAGTAGGTTGCAAGCAGCTGGTGATGTCATAGAACCGGTTCTCTCCAAATCTGTTAAACCTGTTCAATCTGTTGCTGGTGCCATTTTGTGTGCTTTTGCATTGTGTGTGAGTCAGTTTTGTTTTATGGTGTGTGTGTGTGTGTGTGTGTGTGTAAAGTGCAAAAGTTTTTCCCCCAGCTCTTTGTGGCCCTGTGAGTTTCATGCTTCTGGCAAGGGCCATTTTGTGTGCTTTTGCAATTCTGGTTAGCCTGGGGTGGGGTTGGGCTAGATGACATCCAAGGGTCCCTTTTTCCATCTCTGTAAATCTGTTAAAATTGTTAAATCTGTTAAATCTGTTGCTAGTGCCATTCTGTGTGCTTTTGCATGGTGTCTGAGTCAGTTGTTTTGTGTTGTGTGTTTGTAAAGTGTAAAAGTATTTTGTGTTCTGACTTCCAAGCCACACCCACAAAATAAGCCACGCCCACAGAACCGGTAGGGGAAATTTTTAGATTTCACCCCTGCCCTGGACCCTGATTTTCATCAAGTGCTAGACATGTAGCATTGTGCAAGAGAGTTACCTGTGCAGGCTGGCTTGAATAATCTTAAATGGAAGTGATAAGTGGAAGTATTTCCTTACATATAGGATAGAAAGGACTCTGCAAATATAAATTGCAATACAGCGTTGCAATATTTTTGAAATGCTGAGAGAATGTTGAGGCCAACCATACCACAGGGCAGGAGAAAACATTCATTTAAGAAAAGGCCAGAAAAATATATTGAGGCTAATTCCCCGCTACATATTTCCTGAATCCACTTAGAGTGACTATCCTAATGCCATACTCTAAACCTTAGAAAGTTGGTGTCAGGCCTTGTCTGAGTTCCTTGTTTCCCACTATCATCTTACTTGGGGTTCTCCTCTGAGTGGAGCAAAAGCTCCCATAGGCATTTGCCAGAGTTTTTCTTTGAGTAAAGTGGCTCTAATGGCTTCTTGTGCTATAGCATTACAACCAGTCCCTTGCAGTCAACTCACTGGTTTCCCCCCCTGAAGGCCAACTATTGGTAGAATGAAGATGCATCTGCTGACAAAATAAGGAGAAACTAATCTTTTATCTATTACTCTAGCATCTCTTCCCTAACTACAGAGTTCCATGTTCTGCCCTAACTGGGTTTCTTTAATAAATCATAAGTCTCTTGGGAAGAGAATTTTTTTCCTTTTTTGGAAAACTCATTCTTGATCTTGCTCATTGAAGACTTCTTCACACTTTGCAGCACAATTAAAAATCCAGTAAGGAAGGAAGTTAAAAAAAATCAAACTCTTAACTTTAGATGAGAATAACTCTCTTTTTATGCTTGTGTGGATGAGTGAGCTAAAAAGAGTTTTGATGCTTCCATCAGAAAAAAGAAGATGTACAATATGACCATCAGATGATTTTATTGTGCTAGAAGAGGATTGACAACATTTACTTTTAAGGGATAAATTATCTTTTTTTTTTAATTAAAATTTTTATTTATTGTTTCATCTTTATACATCTCATGTCGTGAATGTTTGTTTTCTGGGATAGCACATCCATACACATAATCATAATATTTTTTTTACTAA
>JANHFT010009341.1:0-10548 GCA_032467955.1 Pseudoxenodon macrops
CTCAACCCGCCCAGGCGATCCAACAGCTGCCCCACCCCGCCCCCCCCCCGCCACTTCCCGCCGCACCTGCGGGGGGGGGGGGAAAGGAAGCAGCAGCGGCCGGTCACATTTGGGTGTGTGGGAGGTGGGAGAGGGAAAAGGCCAAGGGAAACCCTGAGGCCGGGCAGGGCAAGGGCAGCTCCGGGCCCCTCCGACTCACCTGGTGTATGGTATGGTGCACAGGAGGCCGATGCTGTTGGCGCAAGCGATGGGGTAGCGCGCACACAGGGCCACCACCGAAGTCATGGTCTCCCCAAAGGCCTCCTGCACCTGCTCCACCATCCCTCCGCAGGTGAGCTCTTCGATTCTGCGGAAAGGGGAAAACTCAGAGGCTCCCAAGCACGAGGCGCTCGATTATTAAATGTTGACTCGAATAACCCCAGGAAGTGGGAATCTTCTTGCTGGGGCTTTTCAAAGCAGCCGTGACCACTTGAAGAGGTGTGGACTTGAATTCTGGGAGTTGAAGTCCACAATTCTTCAAGTTGGCAAGGTTACGAAGTACCGCTTGAGAGACTAGTAGGAGCTTTGCTAACACAAGCAGCACAATTGCCTGGGAATTTTATCCTGCAGGCATTCCCAGCCACAGCCTCCCTTCTCCAGCCCCCTCCTCCCCTGGTCCTCCCTGCAGGCACTGACCGTGGGCCTCCCTGGAGCACCATCGTGACTGGGCCCACCAGGTGCGTCACTCCGCCCACGCGAACCGCCGCCGTCAGCAGCTCCCTCATGTGCACCAGAGCCTGCTTCCGGGTGTTTCCACGCCGCCATCGCGTCTGAGCGGCCAACAGGAAGCTGCTGCTGGACACCTAGGAAGAAAGGGGGGGGATGAGTGGACTGCGGGGGGCCCTGAAGGGAGCCCATTGAATAATAAAAAAAAAAAAAAAAGGGTAGGGACTCCCATTGTGGCCGGAACAAAAAGACTAAAAAAAAAAATCCCTAACCATTATTAACAATCCATTATTTTTTTAATTATCATGTTATCCGTGGGGGGTTTCTTTCTAATTTCCAGTTTTGTTCCAAAACAAATTTTAGAACGTTCTTAGACATTTCCACCTCCTGAAAGACAAGTTATTTAGATAATTAAATATTATTTGAATTCGTTATCTACATTATTTAAATAACTCAAATGTGCTTTTAACAGCCTGGTGGATTTTAAATATCCATAGATAACCTGGGTTGGCTATTTTCCCCGCTGGTTACGAAGGAAGAAGCTTTACTGGGGAACTGAACTGCGCATGGCCAGGTGAGGCGGCTGCCTGGGATTGGGCAAGCCCAAGAGGCGGGACTTACTGCTTGCTCAGGATTGGTTCCGATGAAGGCAAAGAGCTGTCCCAGGAGGACACTGTAGGTGGGCTTGTCCCGGCTGTCGTCGATGGCCAGCGACTGCAGGAGGGTGAATGAGCTGCTCCGGTGGCTCGGAACGTGGCGCCGCCTGTGCGGAGACAGCGGGGTGATCAGTGGGCCTAGTGGTACCACCCCTGAGAGGCTGGCTAAGAGCAGCCCGAACTTTAACTCCAGAGAGGGGGATGCCGACCTCTGGCTCGACCTGGTGAACTCCAGATCTTCGTTTGCGATCATTTCCAGATCCGAAGGGGCCGACATGCTGCGCAGGAAAACTGGCTGGCGGACGGCATGGGAGATGACCTTGGTTTCCGAGGCCGACTTGCACGCTGCGCGTTAAGGAGCAGAAAGAGGGCTGAGCCTCGGTGGTTCCCTGTTCAGAAAACCCACGAAGGACCGAGGGGGGGGGGGGCTTCTCCATCTCGGTTGCACGGAAAGGGTCTCAAAGGTGAGAGCTCCTGAGAAGGGCAGACCGGCCCCTCCCCTCCCTCCTTACCTGGCGTCTCTGCCGGGGTGCCGGAGATGCTTCGGGTGAGGCCCGACTGGGCAGCAATGGTGACGTGCAGGAGCAGCTCTGCTCGGTTCATCAGGCTCTTGACCAGGATTTTGGTCTTTGCCATGGGATGCGAAGGCTTCTGGACCACCGAGTTCGCCTCCTGGAAGAACTTCTCCCTAAAGAGCCAGGAAGGGGACAGACAGGTTGGTAGCTCCAGAAAGAGGCAAAGGGTCGGACAGCGTCCGAGGCTTGGGAGCAACACACACACACACACACACACACAGGAAGGAGGCGCAGGTGGACAAACAGGCTTTCCATCGCAACACCGCAACACCGGGACCAACCTGAGCGAAAGGACCATGTTCTCGAGATCCCCTCCATCAAAAGAAATCTCCTTCATGGAGCACAGAAGTTCCAGTTCTTTCATTTTGCTCTGGAGGGAAGGGAAGGAGAAGCACGTATGTGGGAAAAGGGGTCCAGAGAAGATCACGTCTCTTTCTGAAAGGCCCCTGAAAGGTCTGATTCCTCACGGGGTGAAACCAGGGTCTCCCACCTGCATGAACAGCCCATCCCCCAAGGACAACCCTGGAAACAGGGGAGCCTCTCAGAGGCTTCAGCGCAACACCCGGATCCAAGACACCGTCTATTTTTTTCCCAGCTTGCTTTAACTGAAATGCTTCTTTTGGCTCTTCCTTTTGCAAGAACTCTTTAAGGTTTCTGTCAAATGAAGGACTCTTATTTCCGCACAAACGGCTCCCTTGCTCCAGGCGGAGAGCCTTTTCCAGAAAAAGTCTGGGAGAACTAAATAAAAACCCCGAGAGACGCTATTTGAGACGTTCCGTTCTGCTTTATAACAACCCCCAGGACTTCCCAGAACCCTCCGGAGACCCCTTTGCCCTGGCAGAGACCCTTGGAGAAACCAGCCCTTCCCAGGACCCCCAGCAGACAATCCCCCTTCCAGCAGAGAGTTGAAAGCCGCCCGTGGTTTGCCCAGGAGCAGTGGAAAAATACAGCTCAGCATTTTGATGGGAATCGAGAGAAAAGGAAGGCTAATTCAGGAAGAAGCCGGCCCAGCGTCATCTGAGATTCTCTACCTCATTAAAGTGATAATCGTAGAAAAAGGGGACGTTGTTTTCCAGCTTTCCGTGCATGGCGTCTTCCACCTCGCTTTGCCATTTCTGCTCCAGCTCAGCCACACTCTGGACAGAGGAGGAAAAGTAGCATGAAAAAGCTGGAATCCCCCCCACACACCCCCACCCCCTCCAGCAGGAGGAGTTCAGGAAAAAGAATTCACGTTCAGCCCACTGTGAGCCTCCCGGGACACAGGTGGCCGAAAGCAGAGTCTCACGGCAGCCTTTACCTGCAGCTGCCTTTCCATGGCGTTCAGTTTCTTGAAGGTTTCCCCCATAATTTTGCACAGCAGGTCGTATTCCTCAGCGTGCTCCTCCTGATACTGGAAGTTGATGAGGGACTGGAGAGCGTCGACTAGGTTCAAGTGCTTGATCACGCAGGAAACCACCATTTCTTCCATCACATCCGGCTGGATCACCTCTCTGTTGAGGGCAACACCACCACCCCAAAAAAAAACACACCTCAGAGGGGGGTCAACGTTTGACAAACGGATCCCCTGACAAATATCTGAGCGAGGCAGGAGTTTTCCCCAGCTGCAGATTCGGAGAAAGCAAAGGTGACCAAAAGGAGTTCACACACACACAGACAGACAGACAGACAGACACACACACACACACAGAGACATATCTACCTGATGCTGGGTCGAAATTGAGGGCGAGCGCGTCCAGAGATTTCCCTGAGCTTGATCATGATTCCAGGCGGGAGTCGAATGCGGGGCAGGTCAAAATAGTGGCCCACAGGTGGGACCAGGACGTCCGACGGGTAGGTGAACTCCTGGTCTTCCTCAATGGTGAGAGGCAGCGGGGAAGGGCTGGGCGTGAGGGCCGGGGAGATCACGCCGTTGGCTTCCACTTGCCACTGGCATCTGAAAGAACCGAATCCACACAAGGAACGGCTCGGCCTTTTGTTTCAGGAAGCGGGAAGGGTTGAGCTGCCATTCCCGCTGTGAAACCCCCAGCTTCCTTTCAGGTAACCCATCGGCTGCGGACAGGGGGCTTCGCTTCTGGCGGTGGATCCGCGCCCGGCCTCCTTCCTCCTTCCCACCCCCTCCCGGCTGGGGCTCCCCACCTCTGCAAAAGTTTGGACCGCAGAAGGTCTTGACAGGTTTCCTCGTCCTTGGTTATCTCCGGCCCGTTGTACAGGATCCTCAGCATCGAGCAGGCCAGGACGGACAAGCCCAACGCCAGGTCGACCAGGAAGGGCAAGCCACCCGAGACGTCTTCTGAGGATTCCTGGGACGCCGATGGGAAGCAAGAGAGGAGGCAGAGAGAGTTACGGCCTTGGCGCCTGGTCTGCACACAGGTGAGACTGCGCGCACACACACATTGCCTAATATGGATACAAATAAAAACCACAAGCGCCAAAGAGGGCCAACCCAGCAGAGCACAAATCCGTAAAAAGTCGGCTCTAGTGCAAGGAGGTTGGAGGGAGTGGCACCGACACATTTACTACTAAGCAAACACACCGACTTCTTTCCGTGCAGGAGCAGTGAATTAACCTCCCTCTGGTGCTCAGCCTCCCCGTCATCTCCCTGTCACCCCTTGTCACTGGAAGAATGATTAAGCCGTGTTGGGGACGGAGCTGATTTCGGTTAGTAACGGAAGCTGAACTGCTGCAAGCCCTCCATACCTGCGCCCGGACGGTGCAGGCAAAGCCCCACATGGCTTTATCTGGGGTGTTGTGTTCTCGGCCACTCCGCATTTCGAAAGAGAAAGTGACGGTGTCTCCTTCCACCTGACGGTTTGGGTGAGAAGAGGGTCCATTAAACAAGCCGGCGGAAGGCGAGTCTCCGCATGTTATTATGACAAGATACAGAAGGAAATCTGGAAACGGGGTTCTCCTCTGCGCATTATGCCCGTCCTCCAGGAAGTCTATTTTTCTACGATTAAGTGGCTTCTTTTCCCCCCCTCACCCGCAGGGATGGGGAAGGGCTATTCGGTACCTTGACTAAATCTTTCGGCCACCCAGTCCCCAGGACGCTGCGGCTGCCGTATCCTAAGGTGTTGCCCCCGTATTCGGCAACCTTCCGACTGTTGGTGTTGGGCCCGGCGTATATCACCAGCTGCGGCAGAGACACAAAAGGCGCAGGAGAATGGCACCAGGGCCCGTGGAGGCCTTTCTCAAGAGCTCCTTGGAGGGGAGCAAGCGAATAAAGGGCACCGCCTTGGATCTTCCAACCGGGAAGACACCCGAAGAGAGCGCCAAGGGAAACGCCTCCCAGGCCAACGCTTCAGAAGGGGCTTCAAGGCCGCTCCCTCTTTCCTCACGGGGCCCCCACCCAGGCTGGGGTTTGTGGTCTGACCCCGACTGACCTTATCGTAATCGTACTGCGAGGAGCATCGGCTGTCGAACCTCAGGTACAAACAACGGGCTCCTGGGATGTGCACCGTCTCCTTAAATTTGTAGTTATCCCTGACGGGATGAACGGTCTCCACCGTCTTGCCAGCGGCCCAAGGAGCTGGGATTTTCAAGCCAGTGAGGAACCCCGGCTCTTCTTTCTCCTCCAGCATCCTGGCATTAAATGGGGGGAAAGAAAAAAAGTCACCCAAGGAGTAACTGTGTAGGACAGATTAAGCTTCACCCAAAGAAAGTGTGGAAGCCAAATACTGGCATTGCTACCACCATCTGGCCCACATGTTACTTTTGGAGCGTAATTATTCATTTATTTGCTGATAGGGGCCTTAAGGTTGCTAAATTCATAGAGAGAAGGAAAACTTTCACCTGGGCTGCCCAACCTTAGCGACTTTAAGACCTTTGGACTTCAACTCCCAGAATTCCCAAGGGCTGGGGAATTCTGGGAGTTGGAAGCCCACAGGTTTTAAAGTCGCTTAAGGTTGGATACTCCTGGCTTATACTTCCAGCTCTTCAAAAGCTGACAAATTGGTGTTTCATACAAGCCTAAGTCTTTATCTTCCGGTGATCCCTTAAAAGCAATTACTCCAGGCACAAAATCTCCAGGGAGTGAGTGAGAGAGAGAGAGAGAGGGAGAGGGAGGGAAGATTGATAGAGGGGACGCTCTGATGCTTAGGCCAATCACCTCTCATCGGGGAAGAGTTTGGTCCTGGCTTCAGAAGTCCCTGCAGGAGAACCGCCAAGATCCGAGAAAACCGGAGACTGAGTTTTCAGCAACAAGGCCGTCTGCAACACAACGCCAGGCAAGGGGGTCACAAGGCACGGGGAGGGGTCTAGGGGAGGAGGGGAAGGGGGGCGGATTGACAAGCCCAAAGGGGGAGGGGAGGCAGGCGGTACCTGGCTGGTGTAGAGGACCAGCTGCACCAGCTGAGGCATGAGCGGATCGGCCACCATCAACGTCTGGAGATTCGGATGCATCAGGGAGGTCAGCAGCACCGGAAGCAAATGGCCCAGGATGGTGGCTTTGGTCACCTGCTCCAGGCCTTTCAATCTGCAATGAGAGTTCCCACCAAGGCCACCATTCGGCTTTGTGAGGACGGGCCTGGGAGGGACCTTCTCAAGAACCTCCCTCTTCCAACCTCAAGAGTTGGACCTTGGACCGGAGTCTTCCGAAAGGGCCTGACCAATCACTGCTAACTCGGGGATGTCCAAGCACGGCGGCTTTAAGACCTGCGGACTTCAACTCCCAGAATTCCCCAGCCAGAAACACTAGCAATTCTGGGAGTTGAGGTCCACAGGTCTTAAAGGGGCCAAGGCGCTCTCCGGTCTCACCTCCTCCCTGATGGGACACCTCCATTCAGCTGGAGACATCTTCATGGTGGTCTTTTGGGCGCCTTCCGGAAGCAGCTTCCACAGAGGGGCAGCGGGCGCGGAACGAACGGCCTTACCTCTGTTCCCTGTCTGGGACGTCGCTGTTGATGAGGGCAGTGGTGACCTGCTGCAGCTTCTCCAGGACTTCATCGCAGCCCGTGAGGATCTGCATGGCCAGAGCCAGGATGCTGGTCTTGAGCTCCTGCAAGGAGATAAGCCTGAGTTTCAAGAACTGCGTTTCGGCCGCCCCCACAGAACAATCCGCTTCTAACGCCAACACAGAGGCTCATGCAAAAGAAAAACGGGCTTCCAGAGTTAATGGGATGAGCGTGATTAACAAGCCAGGCGAGGTTTGAGGAGCAGCAGGACCTGTGGGGGGGGGGATCTAGCAGCCTACCCCTCCCCACTCAGGACTCTTTGTGCCGTGGGTCAACAACCTGGGGCAGGAGTGGCAGGACACGCTTAACAAAAGAAACACCACTGCGCTCCTATCACTCCACCTCTGTCTTTAAAATCCACAGCAATAGCACTTAGGCTAATGTACCACTTCACAGCCCTCTCTAAGCGGTTTACAGAGTCAGCCTCTTGCCCCCCAACAATCTGGGTCCTCCTTTTACCGACCTCGGAAGGACGGAAGGCTGAGTCAACCTTGAGCCGGTGAGAATCAAACTGCAGTCAGCAGAATCAGAAACGCTGCAATGCTGCGTTCTTAGCACCGCGCCACCGAGGTCTTGTATGTAATGAAACCTCATTGTTAAACTACTTCAGCACTTCACTGATTCTGGTGGCCACTTAATTCAAAGACCACATTTCTTACCAGCCCACAAATTAACTTTCCTAAATCGGTCCAATTGAGACAGAAAGGCTGATCTCCAGAGATCCAGCAAGAGGCTGGGGGGAAAAGCAACCAGCCACATTTGGCCCAGGTGTTAATGTGGGTTTCCCAACCATGCCTGGAAAGCACCAGGTTGGAGAAGCTGAATTAAACACACTTTTCACTGCAGCCTCACTAGTGGCTCTCTTAAAGCAGGGGACTCCAACCTTGGCAACGTTAATGAGACTTGTGGACTTCAACGTTGCTGGCTGAGGAACTCTGGGAGTTGAAGTGCGCAAGTCTTAAAGTTGCCAAGGTTGGAGACCCCTGATCTAAACCACAACATCCCAACACGAAGATTCTCCAGACTGACCTTTCCCTGAAAAATCTGCTCTAGGATCGAAATGAGATCGTTCTGTTTAACTATTCCCATTAAGAGAATTCTTGGCATCCAAGAAGGGTTTGTTTTTGGGGAGATCGGAGGGGTGGGATGGGGGGCCAAAACCAACGCAGGAAAATTCCAGCCAGCTGATAGTGCAGCGGGATGCCAAGCAGGCCGGGACCCAACTCTGCCGGTACTTATCAGAACGATTAATCCAGCCTGCTTGTTGGGCCGGACAAGGAACGAAACCGTCCTAGAAGGGAAGAGAGGATGAGAGCAACTGCAGAGAGAAACGGAAGAAAACAAACAGAAACGAAATGATGGGTGTGGCTGGATGAGACGTGGCGTGGAGACATTTAGCATCTACTCCAGACGGTGACGGACATATGTCCCAGTGAGGACAAAGGATGAGCCACAAGTAACTTCCTGAACAGCAAGACGGAAACAGACAGAAATCACCCCGACCCATTGGGGGGAACTCAGCCAAGCAGAGGGCACAATGGACCAAGGACCCCATTCCTTTGGAGAGCATCAGCATTCCCTGAAGTGTATGGAAAGAATTTGGGGACTCTACTTTTATTGGCTGACTTTTAAGGAAAAGAGGTTGAGCGCCTGAGGGAGGGAGGCAGGGACAGGCGTCTGCTGGAAGGGGCTTGAGGGGCTGAGAGAAGCTAGCAAAGGTGAGCACAGAACTCTTCCGGGGGGGGGGGGCGCAGCTGTAAGCTACAAAGCATTTTCCCCTGGCTTCCCCCCCCCCGGGTTTTCTAAGCTGCAGGAGGAGCTGGGGAGGCTGGAAGCCTCATTTGTCCCGATGCAAAGAGGCTCTTTGTGGGGGGGGGGGAGGGGGAGGAATTCCAGCTGAAGCACCAGGACCACCGACGGAGAGGACGGAGAGGGCCATACCCGTTGGCTGAAGAGGCGGCAGCACCGGGGCCAGGAGGAAGCGAGGGCAGTGGCGTTTCAGACTTGGTGTTTACCTGTACCTTCAAGGTCTCTCCCTGCAGGGAGCTGTCACTGTCATCGCTTTCGTCAGGTTTAATCAAAACGGTATTACTCAGAAGGTGGTTCTGGACGGCCATCAGGTACCGCAGGCAGGCAGAGGCGGCCTTGAAGACAAAGGGGGACGTTGGGGGTTTCCTCCTTGGCCCAATTCCCTCACAAAGCGGCCAGGAAAAGCCCGCAGGCTATTTCTGGGGTCCAAGGGAAACTCACAAACAGGGGAGAACACAGAGAAAATGCTCCCTCCTTCCTTCTCCAGCTGCGAGGTCACAGCGGGGCAAAGAAGCACCGGAAAATGCTGACACATTAATTCAAGCTAAAATTGGGGAGACGTAGGGCAAGTTCCTGGACCTCACCAAACGGAAAGACAAGTTAGTACGAAGTAATCCCATTTATATTTAAAAAAACAACAACGAACTTGAGAGCCTCAAATGTTAACATTCTGGACCAGGAAGGAGGGAAGGAGGGGAGCCAGATTGACAGAGGTCTCTGCCACCAATCCCAAGGACGGCCGAGGCTTCTAGATTCCCCCCAAAAAGGAGAAACTGTCCCCGTTTCCCCTCATTCTCCCCACTGCAGCCCCCCCCCCCAAGAGAGGGGCAGGGTTACTCACAGGCACAGTGGAGAGAAGCCTCTGAAATTCATCTCGAGAGATGGTTTGGCACTTGGTGATTAAGATACAAGATTCCCGGACCACAATCTTGAGAATGTAGTGCAAAAGCTCATCGTTCAGTCTTCCAAAGGCAGAAGAGGAAGGGAAAGCAAAGGAGGAGGGGGTTAGAAGGGAAGAGCCCCCTTGGCCTCCCCTGACCATCTTCGTTGCCCAGGAGGCAAACGCCCAGATTCATTCAACCAGTGTGCACAGCCCCTGCTTGAGGTGGTGTGTGTGTGTGTGTGTTGTTTACCTGCAGTGCTCATCATCTTCAGTTCCAAATCTGTTGTTCTGGAGTTGTTCAGCCATGTTGGTCAGGATCACATCTCGGAGTTGGGCCAGGCCGCTGTTCCTGTCTCCTAGGACGGGCCGATCCAAAGGGGAAGGTAAGCAGAGGGGCCTGGGACTGCGCTGCAAAACTCTCACTCGACACCACCTTTGCCCGCAGCAAACTGTACCTTCTGCTTTGTGTATTTTTAATAGACAGAGTTATTAAGTCGCACTCCAGGGCCTTAAAGACGCTTACCTTCGGTTAAGACCAGTTTCAGTAGGTTATTAATTTCTGTTTCTCCAGGGTACAGGATGCTCAGACCAGAACTTTAAAAGGCAAAGAAAGGCAACACTTAAGCGTGCGCGCAAAAACATACAAAAAGAGCACAGCGTCCTGAAGATAAACTGATTTTACTCTAGCATATGCTTTGAACTCTTGGTAATATTATTTGATGCAACATGAATTATGGATACCCGTCTGGAAATCTGTAGCATTTGTTTGGTTAAAGTAAGAATATGTATTTTTTTAAATGTGCTGAAGCTTGGTATAGATAAAGGGAAAGGTTCCCCTCACACATGTGTGCTAGTCGTTCCTGACTCTAGGGGGCGGTGCTCATCTCCGTTTCAAAGCCCAAGAGCCAACGCTGTCCGAAGACATTTCCGTGGTCATGTGGTCGCCATGATTAAACGCCGAAGGCGCACGG
>JANHFT010009344.1:0-22041 GCA_032467955.1 Pseudoxenodon macrops
TAATCCCCCATACATATCCTGATCCCCATTATCTGTGATCACCATCTCCATGAGCATGTCCCATCTCTGGTTGACTAACTAGCGACGGGGATTGCTAGCCAATGTAATTGTCTGCCTGCAAGGCAGGGGAATCCCATAAAAGAGGGTTCCCCACACCCAGCAGTCAGTCCGGATTATCACAAGCTGAATGCATTAAACGAGAGCTGACTGTTCACTGCGACTCGGGTCTTTCCTATGCTGCGCGATCGAACAGGTTTCACTAAACAGCAATAGGTGGATTTAACTTGAACTGGGCAATATTATATTGCTGATGGTGCATTAAATAACAGTTGAAGAAAAGATTACTGATGAAAACGTTATTTGTCAAATGTTTATGACTGCCCATCTCATAGGAAATGATCCTTGGCAGCATACATAATTACATAAAGCAATAATTAAAACATTCTGCAAAATCAATTAAAACCATAAATATGGTTAAAACAAGACCATGAGCGGGAATATATTACACATAATGCAGTCAGCATGTGGACTTCCTATTACCAGGGGATCCCCTGACTTTCTGGAAAAGGACTTTCCAGAAGGTCACAAGGATTGGAGCTAACCACACCTTGGCAGGAATGATCTTTCAGAAAGTAAGAACTGCAGCAGTTCTTGCTTTCTGATGCTTTACCTCCTTCAAATGGAACTCTTTTGCACATGGGTCTGCTTCTTCTAGCAGACCTGATGGGCCTGATAGATGTAGCTGGGAAAAAAGCAGTCCCTCAGACAACCTAGCTCCAAACCATGGACAGTTTTAAAGTTCAAAATGTTATGCAATGTGAGAACAACCTTGAGGGATCAGGAAAAGAAATGCTGTCTAGGAAACAATCACAGAAGATTAGCTTAATGGTCAGAGGAAGAAACATATCATAATTGATATGGTGGTTAAAAGTAGTGACAGAGATTTGTATTTTCAGATGTGAGATTCTATTAATGTAGCCTTACAATCCAGTAGAATTATCTTATTTTGTCATGTTTAATGGCTGGTTGATTGACAGAAAATTCTTCTACCGACTTTCCAAGTGGCTCTCTAGTTTCCCTTGTGCAGAAGAGCTTGATCTGGAACAAGCATGATCTGAAACAAGAATGTGAGATGGCTATTTGTGAGTTTGCTGTATTAAACTCCCTCAAGTTATGCCTTAATAGTGGCTTTCTCTTATGTTTCAGGTTCATCCATTGTTGATCTCCAGAAGTGATTTAAATGTCTTCTCTATCATTTCATTTGTCAGCTCTTCCCTAAATCATGGAGAACAATGGGATTTACAATAAAGGAGAGATGGCATGGGCACAATCTGAGTCGATCTGTCATTGGACATGGACTGATTTAACAGGTCCTTCCTCCTTGCAGTGGAAGGTGGTGCCAATTTAACCTAACCATAATCCAAGGAACCTGAACACTCAGTTTATTGCCATACACAGTTTTAGACTGTAGTTTTCAGTATGTCATGAACATCTAGGTGTGGCTCTGAAAGCAGTGGCACTAGTTATTTTCTCCTAATATGTCATTTTCTGCTCTAAGAGCAGCTTTGTTAAAATGAAATGCATAGATCTTCTCTGTGCATGCCACAAAATCTGGAAATGCTGCATTTGTTCAAGAAAACATTGAACAAATGTGTTAGATATCCCCAGACTTTGATTTTACATATGACACGAGGCATCTAATTCTCCTGCTTTGATTCTGTAATAACCATTTAGGTAATTAGGGAAGGATTTATAATTACATCGATTGATCATATTTAATTTTTTCCAGAAGTTTAGTAACTAGTAATTATAATTCATTCATATTTTCAGATGCATTAGTAAAAAGCAAACATGACAAAAGGGGATTTTTAAGCATAGCAAAAGTCACTCTGATCTCATTATACAGTTGAATATCAAAGATTTAAACTGTGTAATCAGATCAGAGTGACTTTTGCAATGCATTTTCCAGTTAATTGTCACTGGAGTATGCTGCAGCAAGTTCATGTCTGTACCGCCGGTTCTTTCCCCTTATTAATCAATAATTGAAGATAAAAAGATGTTGATTGAAAAAGGTCCTATTCTAAAGAAATACAGAGAAGCAAACAAAAAATAAGTATTCCAATGACTCACTTAGTTTAGAGAAGAAAAAGCCGATAGCAATAAGAAATATTATTGCAATTGCTTTGCATTGTTGGGTTGGGTTGCATCAAACTGTGCATTTTTCCAATTTAATATGTAGATCATAAAACAATTACCTTTGAGATGATCCCTCTTTCCAAATTTTCTAATGCAGATATCTTCACAAATATGAGTTTGAAGATGCCTGCCAAATGCACATATGAGCAATACCATTTCAAGCTGCAGGTGGCTTAAGCACTACCTTCTTTCCTGCACTTTCACTGCTGATTACTCCTGCCGATGGGAGATTACAAGGCAGAAGCAATTTCTGAAGTCATGTAGTGTATTTAGTTTGACAGTAAGCAGACCTATTCACCCTTCTAGCAGACGTTTCAATCTGAGAGGAGCATTCATGCGTGGTAGGTGTGTTGTCTGTCTGTATATGAACATGAGATTCAAAAGAGAAACATAATGCTAGAGAATTGGCTGTATTCAGAATATGTTTTGGAGTGACTTCATGTTATGAAAGAGAAAAAAAACCTGAAACTGAATGTTGGAAGTAATTCATAAGGTGTAATAAGAGTAGATGTTATATAAGAGTTTTCTTTCTTTTTCTGTATTGTTTGAAAGGTATTTCTTTTCAAGTATTTCTTATTCAATGGAAACTATTAAATAGTAGAAAGCTCAGTTTCTAAACTTTTAATCTTCTGATTAATCTCCTGTTTGGATTACTTAATAGAGCCTGGAACCCCCCTCCCCCCACCAATTTACCACAGAAGTTGGTATTACAATTTCTGGACAAAGAATTCCAAGCAAAACATTCCAGGCTGGGTAAATTAATATTACATATTCATCCTTCTCCTTCTATACAGAGAAGCGTGCTCTGGACAAAATTAAAAGATAAAGCCAGCCTGTTTTTCCAGCTAAATCTTGGACTTAAATCAAAATTCTGTTGTTCAGGTCCCAATATTTCAAGCAAAGACTTCAAACAGTTATAGGATTAAAAAAAGTAGATTAGAGCTTCTAAAACCTAAAATAACCCCCAAAGACATAAAAGAAATATTGAAAGCTAACATTATTTAGTACTTATCCAGAGTTTTGCAGCCCAGCAAAAAATAACTCTAATTTAGCTGCAGCTCTAAAGTGTTGTAATGAAGTGACTGAATGCTTCCTACATCTAGATATAAGGTAAACATTTTTATTAATATTAGTTGTCTATTAGGCCTTCTAGTTTTAATGGTAACAGTGTGTACCCTAAGCTCTGCAGGCTCTCTTGAGTACAGGCTGCAACAATTAAGTGCCTGTGAGGATAATTATGGTCACTAAAGATAAAAGGAGGGCATATAATAATGAAGAGTTTGGAGAGTTCAAAACTGCATTTTTATAGCTGTTTGGGTCCTTTCATTTCCCTGAGCCAGTTAAGTACATCTGAGATGCTTTCTTTAAATTGCAGAAACAGCAATAACAGCTTTGACAATGTGTTCCCCCCTTTGACTGCACAATGCCTTAGTTCAAATCTTGTATCTGTTTCAGCGTATTGATCCTATGAAGTCATTTCTTTAGACAGTTCTATAGTATGCCATGATATAAGAACTGCTGTCTTATCAGGAATCAATGCTTTTAGATGCTTTGTTTCATCTGTTGAAAAGAGGCTATTTGACCTGCGTTGGTAAGACACTGGGCTGCAAGTCCATCAGATTTAATCAATCAAGCAGAAGTGAACTTGTATGGTAAAGAGGGAAGTTTCAGATTTAGAAAGAAAAGGAAATAGTAAACTGGGATTGCAGCTTGGCCAGATAGCCATCAGAAGGGCATAGTTACAGTGTGAGGACAATATATTTTATTAACAATGTTTCTATTCCTCTTTTAATTAAAATAATTCTAAAAGTGAAGTTGATTTTCTGCAATTAATAAAAATTGTGTATCCTTACAAGCACTGATTGTTGAGAGGTTTTCCTTTCTTTTTTTCTTACAATATCCTAGGATGCTGTTTTAACCAAGGACACTTTCACAGGACGATTCCACTCCATACTTCTTTGTCCTTAGAGCATTATGTGCTTTGGTAGATGAATTTAGCTTTATTTCACTGACACAAGAGGCATCACAAACCTCTTTGATAAAGTGACTAAATTAGTGGATCAGGGAAATGCTGTGGGTAGACTATACTTTGACTTCAATAAGGCATCTGACAAAGTAGATCACAGTCTATTTCTTGATAAGATAGAACAATGAGTACCACCACCAAATGTGTTCACAGTTGATTGACCAGCCACAATCAGTGTGTAGTCATCAATGAAGATACAATCAGGTACTTTAAAGTTCTCTCTTGGGCCTGGTGTTCCTCCACAACTTTATAATCTAGATGAGGGAATCTAGATGAGGGGATAGAAGAGGAATTCATCAGATTTGCAGAAGACACCAGGCTGGGGGAATTGCCAACACTTTGGAAGATAGACTCAAGATTCAGAAGGATCTTGGCAGACTTGAGCATTGGACTCTATCCAGCAGTTTAGTCATGAGAAAACTTAGCCAGGAAAAACCAAATGCCTAAGAACAGAATAGGAGGTATCTGACTTATAATAGTAACTGTGAGAGGATCTAGTGGATCACCTCTTATGCAGTGTGCTGCAGCTGTAGAAAAAAGGCAACACAGTTCTAGGCTATATCAATAGAGGGATAGAATAGATATCATGGAAAGTGATAGTGCTATTTTATACTGCAATGGTGCACTGGCACACACTCGGCGTACTGCATCCAGTTCTGCCAACCAGGATTCAAAAAAGATGCTGAAGCCTTTTTGATAGCAGTTGATAGCAGTTTTCTAATATTTGAAAGTCTGTCACAGGGAAGAGAGCACCTATTTATTCTCCATAACAGCTGAGGGAAGGACAAGAAGCAATGGATGGAAGTTTATCAGAGGAAGATTCAGCCTGGGAATAAAGAGGAATTTCCTAACAGAAAGAATGATTAATCAATGAAACAATTTGCCTCTCAGAGTTGTGGGTGCTCTATTGCTGGAGGTTTCCAAGAAAGGATTAGACAACCATTTGCCTGGGATGATATAAAGGCTGCTCCCTTGGCAGGGTGTTGGACTAGAAGACCTCAAAGGTCCCTTGCAACCGTACGGTTCCATCATGTTCATAGCTTTGTTAAAATAATGATCCTTAAAATAATATTTATTTTAATTTAATCTATCTACCTGGACATTCCTGAACTACTTAGAGGTCACAGCAGAGGTGGGTTCCTACCGGTTCTAACTGGTTCTTTAGAACCGTTAGTAGCTCGCCGATGATGTCATGGAGTCGTTTCTACCAGTATCTCTGTGAGCGCCGCCATCCTGGATTTTGCTTCTGCGCATGCTATTTTTGATTGTTGTGTGCGCCTGCACCCGTGCAATTTGTGTTCATGCATACAGTGCAACCCTGAGCGAATTGGCAGCAAAAGGATCCAGAATTCACCCCTGGGTCACAGCCATACTTTGATAGAAAATACAATATCCTAAACTTGCCACATAAGAGTGAGGGAAAAAGAAGATGCTATTCTTAACGGAAGCTCATAATTATGGACAGAAATGAAGGACAATACAGGTTAAAGTAGGTGCATCTCCTCCATTTTCAGATTGGCACCTGCAATCTAGTTTAGTGGTGTCTTGTTTAGTCTATTAATAATTCTAATAAAAAGTATTCTCAGCAGAAATGAAATGAAGGGGAAGTTTTATTGAGTGAGAGGTTTTATTGGGAGTCATTGTTAGGTTTCCTCAAAATTCTGGTTTCATGTGCTCTTGAACCATCTCAATTAAATGGGATGGGGATGTGATTTTATTGTATTATATTACACAATATTATAACAGCATTTCAAACTGTCTTGTTTGCAGCCATTGTTGAAATTGTTATTTATTATTTTGTTATTTATTTGAAGCCTCATGCTTGATGGAATGCTTGCCTTACACTTTAGATTTACGAAAAAGACCCTCCTTTCTGACAATCCATTGTCTCATGGTCAGCATTCTTTATCAACTCTAATAAATAATTTGACTGCATTGTTTGTAACCCACCAAAGATCTAGTAGAACATCAGAATAAAATGTCATATACTACAATAACGTTATGTAAACAATATCAACTTAATACAGTTACTAATCAATGCCAGATGAATGTATTGAGAATGAAGTCTGAGATCTGGAAACTATAAATGCAAATTTAACAATATCTAGTGTTATTTGGGAGTCATTGTTTGCCAAGAGGTGCTTCACATAAAAGTCATGTTGGGTTTAGTCTAATGAAGGGTGTTAGTATCTCTAGAGGAATTACAATAGAGTAAAATGTGGGTCAGTAACTCAATGTTCTGCACTGACTGGGATAAATCTTTTCAGTGCATAAAGGGTTGTTTGGAGCCTACCCTTCCATGTGGCTAATGGCAAAATATCAGACTGCAGTAATGTGAAATCCCTAAGGAATTTATTAACTGTAAGATGTTCAAGACACTGAGCTGGTTTAAAACAGATCTAAATATTCCCCAGTTATATTTTGAATGGTAGTTTGCTATATAATAAATTTCAAATATGACTTTCATTTTTGATTTTTCTTACTGATGCAGTAGGAGGTTTATCCCCATAATGCTTCCTTTATTCTTTCAAACTTTTATATATATTGCTTTGCTGTAATTTTAGCTTTCTGATTACATAAAGAAAATTTATTTTTTAATAAATCTGTTTCTGCAGTCAAGATTCCTGCTAAGTGTCCCCCCCCACCTTTTCATTGTTTTTCTTCCTCAGAAAGGTTCTGAAAATGTCAGAACTTCTTCTAGTTAGTATCTCCCTTCATGTTTAACGGCTTTCAAATCCAACCTGTTTTATGGAGACCTGAAAATATTTCAGTTGAGAAAATGTTAAATTAACCAATTTATAAGTAACAAACTGAAGGTATCCTCAGGCACTAAAGTTGGAAAAAAAATTAAATGCTGACTCCAATTGAATCTGCAGTTGATAAAACTTTTCAGAATGCTCTCATTTCTAAACTAGGCTTCCACAACTAGAGTGACTTCCAGGTAGGTTGGATTATGACTTTCAGATTTTTCAGTCAACATGTGTGAATTGGGAACTGGAAACTGGTCTAACAGATGTAAAGGCAATAGGTGAGAAATGGATTCTGAACTACCAATTATTTACAGACAAACCTTGATAGTTAAGAAGCATTTCCACCCTTGGGTTGGTAATCTGAATGTATTCAAAGTTGTCCATGTTCCTTCAAAATTAGAATATAATTCATGTGTTTTCATCACCCCTGTATGCACCAGAAGAATCAAATGAAGTCTGAAAATGAAAACCTTAGTTTCTCAGACAGCTTTGTTTCTTGCTGAACTTGGAAAATAAGTCACATTTGTAAGAACAGCTTTTATGCATGCAGAACAATAACTCGAATACACCACATGAAGTATGATTTTTCAGAAAATACATTTTGCATTCAAATACAGGTTTGAATATCGCTACACTATTGTTTCAAGCTGTTGGATTATAGCAAAAAATATGAATAGGAAATAAATATAAACATTCAGAATTTATCAGCTATTCGTATATATCTGGTTATCTACTTCTTGCCTTTAAAGAAGCCTGCTTATGAATTTGATTGTAAATAAACTATTTCACTTGCTATGTAAATATGGAATTGTTTGTGAAAATTAACTCTAACGTATTAGCTTTTGTCAGTAATGAAATTAAGATTTTCTTAGAAATATTTCCATTTTCTTTCATTCTCTATTTTATAATGAATGCTGCATTGGCAGAATGTATTGCCTGAAGCATTTTAATAATTAGTGAAATGCAGCACATAGTTTTATAAATTTAACTTAGTGAAATGCAGCACATACCGGTAGTTTTATAAATACACCAGTAACTACACATTCATTGGCAGCATTCCTGTGTTGGTGGGAACTCTCTGGCCTGGGATGGGTGATGGCAGAAAAAACAAGCTTTAAGAGCACGTGGGCTCTTATCTTTGAAAGAATTAATAAGCAACTTGTTTAGACAAGTATTAGGGTTTATTTAGCTTGACAAATGAAAGATATGAGAGCCACCGTAAGTATAAAAATACTTATGGCAATAAAGTTCAAAGACCATAGTTCTCTGACTATATTTTAGAAGCAACTGTCAATTCACCTTGGAGAAACCGATGTTTGGCAATTGTAGGAGAATGTTATCTAGCCTGGAGCCACAGAAGAAAAGTCTTCTTATGCTAGACAGATGAGGCTCTGGAATTGGTGACTTTTGAGCTTTAGCTTTCATTAATATGATCTTCCTGTGAATGACTGAAAAGCATGTAATCTAACACTACCCTCCCCCATGTATAAAGGTTTGATTGGGTTCTTATTTATTCATGCAGGACTAAGCTCAGTTTCTGTGGCTCCTCTGAAATGCTTTGATGTTGTTTTATAAAAGATGGCATTGCTATTGTGTGAACATTAATTAATGACAAAAGGAATTGCATGATAAACTGGGTGCATAAATTGTTGTGAATTATTTTTCATTTGAGGATGTGGCTGAAATTTACATATAGATTGAACTCCTAAATATACCAAATGCCACTTTTTTGCTTGTTAACAGCCCCTCCTCCCTAATTGTGAAGCATGCTCAAAAGTGGCTAGGTTCATTGTATTTGCTTTTGAGGATCAAAACAAAAAAGTTATTGCATAATGTATTCCAAAGCAGCACAGGTTAAAACAAAATCATGCAAAGTAGAGGGTAATAGGCCATCTATTTTAATTTCTTGAATTTTACCCACAAGATTCGAATGCCGACTGAACTGAGTAGTACTGACTGAGCAACAAATGGAAGGTGGAGCGGTAGTATCTATAAAAGAGAATAATTATGGACCAATATGGTAGGTCTGCTGAAGAACAGAGTAGGTCATTGCTAGAAAGAAAGATGTTAGATTAGAAAACATGAAACTCTGAGTTCTAGTCCTTTCTTAGGCATGAAAACTGGCTGGGTGATTTTGCGACAGTCTCTCAATCCAACCCACCTCACAAGGCTGTTGTGGGTAAAATATGGGGTAGGATTATTACATATACAATCTTGAGTATACAAAAAAGGTGAAATGCATATCTAATAACAATCCTATCTTTTGAAAAGGCATAGAGACAAACTAGCTTGGGTATGCCACTGGATCTCTTTTACATGATTATCAAAATATGAGAAGTTGCATAATTCAGAAGATCATGAATCCATAGTTAACAATAGCACTAATGAAATGCATTAGGAGATTTAGGATGTAAGCTATTAAAATCACTGCTATAGAGTAAATTTGTACATGGCTGTCCTAGTAGAAGGCTTTATGACAGAAAATTCACGGCGCCATGAACCTCCTGCCATGGAATATGTTTAAGGGTTTGAAGGATTTGATTGAAAGACACAGTGTGAAACATCATTATAGTATTTTTCCTAATGTTTATTCAACCTGGTTATAAAACATAGCAAAAGCAGTTTAATTTACTCAGTATTAAGCTTTGCATGTGCAATTTGTGGCTCCTAATTGCTCGGTTTACGAGTAAAGACAATATCCTTCCCTTTCTTTAGATGTTTTAAAAATGCATTTTCTCTTGAGCTCAGCTCTAGTGAATTCTAAACATGTATATATGTACAGAATTGATACAAACATAACATACGTGCACATTTTTTCAAATTGCAAATTCCAAACCAATCTTTCTAGTTATCTGTAGGTAGAAAGCAGTGGTGAAATTTAATTTTTTTTACTACCGGTTCTGTGGACGTGGCTTGGTGGGCATGGCTTGGTGAGTATGGCAGGGAAAGGATACTGCAGAATCCCCATTCCCTCCCCACTCCTGGGGGAAGGATATTGTAAAATCGCCATTCACATCCCACTGTAGGGCCAGCCAGAGGTGGTATTTTCCAGTTTTCCAAACTACTCAAAATTTCCGCTACTGGTTCTCTGAATTACTCAAAATTTCCACTACTTGTTCTCCAGAACCTGTCAGAACCTGCTGGATTTCACCCCTGGTAGAAAGTCTTTAACAGTGTAAACACCACCTAGTCCATTTTAGGCTCACTAGTCATCCTTTCTCTGGATTGAAGCCAATAGGTCATGTTCAACTGTCAATCTAACTAAATCAATTTTCATGATTTTGTGATGCTGCCAGACATCACATCATTTTCAAGCTTTGACCTTTTTCAAGCTTCTTGATTCCATAGTCCTCCTGAACTGTATACAAGTCCATCTCCAGGTCTAGGATAGCATCTGATATTGATACCTGCCTATTTTTCTATCAAACAATGCATGACAATAGAAAATAAAAATTATTCTTGGTCCCTTATAAGCAACATTAATCCAAACTGTTTACTCTGGATTTCTGCATGAATACATGAACAGCAAGCAAGAGAGCAGGCTCATCATAACTCCAATTTTATTTTGGTCTTGTTCTTCAATACAGTAAAGTATTTGGCATCTGAATTCAATTAGCTGAATGTTGAGGTACATAGATACTTATAACTTTAAATCTCTTCATGTTTAGATTTAACATTTAGCCAAATATGTAGTTCTGGCCATAATCTGGCACACAATAGAAGCATAAGTATGTAGGTGAATGGTTCATATTAAGAAACTTTAATGAGATATACTCAATTCCCTTAATTCATCTATTCTTCCAGTTGTGAAACATGCTCAGAGATGCAACAAAATTAAGTGAAGAACTAAGAAAATAGATTAGAGAGAGTTTGTATCAGGACTACACCAGAATTATTGTGTGACAGATGCAATAATTAACTGTCAAAGAAAGTCAGGAAAGGTTTCTTCAATTGGACCCAGCTAAATTGATATGAAATTTCAAGTAAATTTTAAAAGCCTTCATGTACTCTCATTCTTTAAAAAAAAATATCTATTTGATTCATTTGAAACTATGCTCCCATCTTTATATTATACAATATTAAGAAACTAATTGTGCAGTACTATACATTTTCTTGGATTATACATTAGACTAGAGTAAGGCAATATGTAGCTTGCTTACTTTTGGGTTAATGCCCAGTCATTGGAGTGTCTAAATCATAATTCATAGCTTAATACAATGTGAAAATCTTGCCACTGATGCTTACTCTATGATCCATTATTTAAAATCATGATTTAGCAGGATATATAAACCCAATTTCTGAGTTAGACTTAGGTTTTGTTTTTAATAGAGGGTATTTGGACAGGTCTTCTAAATGGAGGAGGCAGTCTTGAACATAGTCAGGTACCAAGTTTTCTAGAATTTACGGGCTGAGATCAGCATTTTCAGCTGCACTTAGAAACTTATTGGCAATCAATGCAGTTACTGCCAAACAAATGTAATATGGCAATAATCACTCTGCTTTGCCAGTGCATAGGTTGCTGGAGTTTGGACCAACTGCAGTTCCTAGTTAGTCATTAGCGGTAGAAGCTTTAATATGAACTCATACTGTGCTTAATCAGACTCACATTTTGTCTACCTCAACCTCCAGGGGCCACTTCAGCTTCTTCTCCTAACAGTCCTCAGTAAACCAGACAATGCCCTTAACTTTGGCTAATAGTAGTAAAATGTATGGGAGTTATTATGTCAAGCAACCTGCTGCTTCCCAATTCCATCCAGATGGTCAATAAGCTGCCTGTCAGGATCATTGGGAAACTTTCCAAGCAGCCTTCAGAAACCATTTAATGTCTTTCTAATAGGCTGTTGCACTCTGGACTGTCCTAATAGGTTGTTCCAAACTGGGGAGGGAATAACAAATTTAGTCAGGATCAGGAAGTAATCTGACACAACAAAGGACTCAGTCTGATGTCTTCTATATCCAGATCATACATTATCTACTCCAAAGTAAAGGCTAGGCCTAAATGGGTCTTATTATGTGTCTCAGATCAGATATTTAATTGAGCTAATCCTGTGATTGTCATGGAGGTAATGAACTCCTGAGCCTTCCCAGAATTCAGACATGGAGATTAAAGTTTTTCAGTACAAGTAACTGGGGTGGGGTGTGGGGTGAGGGGGTGTAATATGTAGCCATCAGACTGATTTCATTTAAAACAATGATTTCCCCCCCTTTTGTTTTACTCTGCTTGTTTCAATTCTGCCTACTAGGTGGCCCCCATGAAATTACTCCTGAGGAAAAGTGGCCTTCAACAGAAGACATCTTACCTACTCTTGCTGTAAGTAGTTCATCAGGTTATATGCTAATTTAGGTCCATAGCTACTTTTCTTCCAAGATAAAAATAAATAGGTCAAACAAGTTTGTCTATATTGTTTTTGGACATTGATTTGTATCTTACATATGATATTAAACATACATTCTGGGATGTAACTATCTTCCAGCTCCTCACCACTTGAAAATACTGTAGCTATGTGGCAAAGCTGATAAGAATCTCTTTCTCTTCCATTGTACTAAGTAATAGCAAAATCTTCTAAAAGTCCACTCTGTATTCAGTCTTAGATAAGCTTGTCAGCCCCCATTTGTCCCTTCCACATCCTATCTTATTTTACAGCTTTCAGATGCTTCACTTGAGGAAAGTTCTGTGTTGTTTTTCTATTTTCTATTTAATTTCTTTTTCTTCTTCATTTCTCTATCTTCTGTAAGCCCCTTTAGGAAAGTGGCAACTGAATGGGGAGACAAGATAACAATTCTAAAAGAAGGTTACAATTTTAAGTTTGTTTGTTACTCCATTTCATTCTATATAAAGGGATTAAAATGCTAGAGTAAAAACTACAGAATGTCAGTGTCTTAAGGCTACAACCATCAAGGAGTGAAAGGTAATGAACAATTTATTTTTGAGTAGACATGCAGGACTTTGTTGTCAATTTTGAAAATAGATCCCCATGAAGACCCAATCATCTAATCAAGGAAAAACAAGCAGACATATGGAATCTAAGATTGCTGTAACCAATAGAAAGAGAAAGTCTGTCTAACATTACAGAATGAATAATAAAGAGAATTGTATGTAAAACCCTAGAAAACAATTCATTTATTAGACTTGCATGTTGCCTAGACGTGACTCTATGCAGCTTACGAACAATGCAAAACAATGGAGCAATGACCAATTTTAGCATAAATTGTTAAGAATAAATCCTGTCGCATGATTCTTATTTCATGTTATGATCAGACCATTTCCTTCATAAACAATGAGAATGATGAAGACCTTATGTACCTTGATTTCAGCATGGTATCTGACTAAATAGCTTATGACCTGCTATTTAGCAAACTATTTAACTGAGAGCTTGATTAAATGTGTGCATAGTTGGCTCAAAAATCATACTCGAAGAGGGATAATCAATGGCTACTCATTACACTGAACTGCTGTACAGATGTGGGTTCTGAATCTTCTTACTGCCGGTTCATTCAGGGTTGTGTCTTGAGCGTGCACGCTTTGCGCGCATGAGCACACACACAGCAGTCAAAAACTAGCTTCTGCACCTGCGCAGAAGCAAAAATTAGTTGCTGTGCATGCACAGAAGCAAAATCCAAGATGGCTACGCTCATGGAGCCACCGATAGAACCGGCTCTGTGACGTCACCGTGGAGTTACTACCTACTCTATAGAACCGGTAAGAACCCACCTCTGCTGCTGTATCAAGTGGGATGCTGCAAGGACTAGTCTTGGTTTCCCTACTTTGCATATTTTCATTAATGATTTGGAAGAGGAGGCTGAGGGAACATTTAACAATTCTGCATACAATACAAAATAGAGTGGACAACCAAAACTGTGAAAGGCAAAAATAAAATTCAAAACAATCTGAGTGGAATGGAGACAGAATGAAAGTCAGAGAATGAAATTTAAAAGTGACAAGGGCAAAGTTAGTGATTTAGGAACAAGCAGCAAATATGAAATATAAATTTAATAAATTTAATGTAAAAAAGTAAGAGGCACCTGACTTGGTAATTTCACTTGTGAAAAAGAGCTTGACACACTATTTGATTCAAAAATAAATATAGCCTGACATCTAATGTCTGAAAAAATAAATAAATATGCAAAGGTAGTATTAGGCTGCATCACTATAACATATAAAATTTAAAAATCAAATCCTACTGTGTTCATTTTTCTGTGTACTGTGTACTATGTTCATTTTTCAGTTCTATATTTTAAGAAGGATTCATAAAATTACAATAGATTCAAATAATTGCAACAAAAATAATCAGGAGACTAAAACCTGAATCCTACAATGAGCAATTGAAAGAGCTAGATATGTTTATTTAAAAAAAAAGTGGGGTGGGGGATATTATATCATTCTTCAAATAACTGAAAATACATTACATGGAGAAAAAAGTAGAAACCTATTTTTCTTGTTTTAGATTGAGGAAACAGAATAATGAATTTAAATTATAGGAAGGCAGATGATAAAAAAATGTCTCAACATTTAACCAATTACCCAGAGTGATCATGGGTTCCCCTTTATTTGATATCTTCCAACAGAGCTAAAGTGTCATTTGTCTGGGATCCTTAATTGAGATTCTTACACTGTGCAGAAGATTGAATTCTATGAACTCCATGAGTCTAATTCACATTTCATTTAGTGAAAATTAAAACTAATGAATTATAGCTAATACAATTATTCTCCATGTATAATAGATAATAATGTACTCCCTCTTTCGCAATAAAAATTACAATACATCATAAATTTTTAAATGGGTTCTGAAGAGACCAGATACAGCATTGAGGTCATATGTTTTGTATCCCCAGTGCACAAATTAAATAAATAGTTAAAGAATATTTTAAAATGGATTTGATATACTATATTTCAGAGTCCTTGGTGTTTTCTGAGTTTGGTTGTTTTCTTGCAGATGTTTCATTGCCAAACTACCTATGTAAATGATAACATTATCATATATCAAAAACATCTCACAAACCACCAACAGACTGTTACAACCACATGCCATCCGCATCACACATAAACCGTCTAGAACCATCTAGAAAAATATGCTACATGAACCAAAAGACCAGCAGCCTCCCCTAAAAAAACAAAAAACAAAACAAAACAGGAGTCATCTACAACATACAGTGTAAATACAACCATTATGAACAGAAATAAAACTAGTAGAGTGCATCTATGAACAACCAACCAACAGCTTGAAGACATATAAAATACAGAACAACAGAATTAGAAGGGACCTTGGTGGTCTTCTACTCCAACCTTCTGTTCAAGCAGGAGATCCTATAACATTCTGGACAAACGCCTGTCCAATTTCTTCTTAAAAACCTCCAGGGATGTTTTTGTTTTTGGCATAGCCTTAATGAGAACAGATTCAGCATTTTGTCTAAGTATTTTCTCTGAAAAACATTTAGCACAACTGTCTAATCAAGGAATGACCAAGACCATGCCTACCAACACTGACAGGGCAAACCACTAGTATATAAAATGAGAACAAATCCCTACTAACATTGATGATGTTATCGAATTTGGTAATGTCTGCAAGAAAACAACCAAGCTCAGAGGGCACCAAAGACTCCACATGTCAACTCTGAGTTACAAATATTCTCTTTTATCGATTCTGCACTTCATATATTCTACCATATTAAAGCATAGGTATCTGTTGAGGGTTAAAACCAGCATTTAAAGTTTCTTAAAACTCTTTGCCCTGAGAATTAACTGTTCTTTCCAGATGGCTGAATCTGAAATGCATGGTTACTTTTATACTTTTCCATTGTGGAAGATGACCTGATGCTCTAGGGCCTCACTCCTTCATTTAACCAAGGAGAAGCTACAAAACAAGCCACTGGACCATTAGCCTAAATCAATTAGTCAGACAACACCAAGCATTTAGTGAGAGAGACTCTTGGAGGCTAAATGTTTCTCAGAGAAAATACTTGAACAAAATGTTGAATCTGTTCTCATTAAGGCTACGCTAAAAACAAAAACAAAAAGCAAAGCAAAACAACAACAGCCATAGCAGTGATAAGAACAAAACAATAACAAAAGCGTAAGAGGGGGTTTAACCAAAATGTATTCAAACTGCTTTAAGTAACATAAAGATGAAGCATGGATGACTAGTTCTTCAGCTATTTTTATTGTTTTGAGTAGAAATGAGATTATTAATAATAAAACAAATATGCAGTAATATTAAAATTCATTAGATACTATGCTTCACTAGCTGAATATGTCATTTGTTGCAGAGACAGAACGAGTTCAAAAGTTGCTTTTCTGCACTTCCGTTCAAGGATAAAAGTTTGCCGCAAAGGAAAAAAAAATCTAAATAACTAAATGGCTCAACTAAATAACAGATTCCTATCAAATATTACTGAGAAGGTCATTCTGAGATGCTACAGCTGTAATAACATAGATGATAACTTAGACCTGTCAAGAAAGCATTGCCAAGACAAGAAATGTGAATAATTTTGATAAGCTTTCTTTCAGCATCTCGGCAGCTAAGTAGTTATCCAGCCCAAAACACATGTGGAATCATGTTCATCACTTATCTACAAAGATTGAGGTGAGGGGGATGGAAAAAGTTCACAGACAAAATAAAATATACAGTATATAATACCTTTAGACTTTACTTGTGCACATGGCTTCTATTTCCTTATGGCGGATGTCTGCAACCTGAGGCTCTGGAGCCACATGCAGCTCTTTCATCCCCCTGCTGTTGCTCCCTGTTGGCTAAACCCACCAGTGGCTGGCCCCGCCACTCACCCTCCTCTCCCAGTCACTCCTTGTCTGGCCTGAGAAGGTAAGGGCGACTGTGGGGGATGGAGACTCAATCCATATGCCAGAGCGGGAGCAAAGCATCCCTGTACTTGCCATATTTTGTCAGCGCTTCTTCTGGCACTTGTTGGTGCTGCCTGCACCTCGGTTGTTCAGGGAGACGTGCAACTTGCTCCCCACCCCGAGACACTGGCCCAGCCCGGCTGCGGCCAATGCTCCACACTGTATTGACTCCAGGAAGAGGATGGGATGCCATCTCCCCCATTGTGAAACACACTAAATCTAACTGTGCTGTGCAAGGCACTGTGAGAGCAGTGGGCAGGCTATGGAGGTGGCAACAGCAGTGGCATTGGCAACAGCCAGGCCGGGACAGTGTCTTGGGGCAGTTAGCAAGTCATGCATCTCCCTGAGCAACCGAGGTACACGCAGCACCAACAAGAGCTGGAAGAAGTACCTGCGAGATATGGCAAGTACAAGGGTGCTTCATTCCCACTCTGGAATATGGAGTGAGTCTCTATCCCCTGCTGTTGACCTTACCTTCTCAGGGCATGCGAGGAGTGACTGGGAGGGAAGGGTCAGGGGTGGGGTCAGCCAGTGGTGGGTTTAGCCAACAGGGAGCCACAGCAGGGGGACGAAAGAGCCATGTGTGGTTCCGGAGCTGTAGAAAAGAAAACACTGGGAGCCACAAAACCTGGGTAGGCATAGCTGGAGGGTTCATGTGACTGGGTGGGAGTGAGTGATGTTTTGTGGCTCCCGGTATTTTCTTTTCTGTGGGAAACAGGTCCAAATGGCTCTTTGAGTGTTTAAGGTTGCAGACCTCTGCCTTATGGGGACCCAGCAGTGCCAGAATCTTATGAAGGGAAAAATTACCAGTGTTTAGAGGTAGTCCTCAACTTATGACCACAATTAAGCCCAACATTTCTGTTACTAAGTAAGACAATTGTTATGTGACTTTTATACAATTTCTTGCTGCAGTTGTTAAGCAAATCACTGCAGTTGTAAAATTGGTAACACAGTTACCAGTCATCTGGCTTCCCCGTTAACTTTGCTTGTCAGAAGTTTGCAAAAGGTGGTCACATGACCCTGGGACAATGCAACCATCATAAATATGACTCAGTTGCCAAGCATCTGAATTTTGATCAGATGACCATGGGGATAATGCAACAGTTGTAAGTGCCATAAGTTCTTTCTTTCAATTCTGTTGTAATTATTGCAATTTCAAATGGTCACTAAACAAATCATTGTTAAGTCAAGGACTAACTGCCTGTGATGCTATTTACAAAGGAATCCCCTTATAATTATTAATTCCATATTCAGTGTTAGGGTTCCGAGTAATGCTGAACCCAAACCAAAAGCAGAACACCAAGGCAGGTAGATTCCTCAAAGAACATGTTTATTGGAAACATCGTATCAGCATAGCTAGTGAAAACCAACTCTAAAAGTTCCAGTGGTTTTCACCTAGTTAAAAAGAGCAAAGTTTCCCCTCCCAGATGTCACCAGTCACATTGTCCAATGAATATAGCTTGCAGGCTGCTTGGTCACTCCTCTTCTTCTTCAGCAGCCACCGTTTGAGATGACCTTGGTTCCCACAGGAAAACTTTTTGTTTTGACTGGTAGGAGGTCTCTCTACTTCCCCCTCCTTTCCCCCTTTCAAATCTCATGGCAACTATGAGGCAGGAAAAGATGGCTTAAGTTCAGCTTCAGAGTTGAAATTCAGATCATGAAATCATTTACTCCGAAACCTTGGTGCTAGGAGGCCTTTGTACAACTTTGTGCTGTGCTCCAGTTGCACCTAATCTGAACAATATCTTACACATGTCATGATCACTTCCCATATGGACTACTCTAATGCAGCATACCTGAAGCTGCCATTGAAGAGCATTCAACTGGTGCAAAATGTGGCAGCACAGACAATTTTGTACATATGCCCTTAGGGTTGCACACATTATAGCTCTATTGCATGAGTTGCATTGGTTACCAGTCAGTTTCTGGCTTCAATTCAAACTTCAGTTACAACCTTCCTACTGACATTCCAGAAGTCCCTTCAAACTTGGTCCTTTCAGTGAAACTGGGAATCCCATGAAAATAGAAAGCCTGCAAAACGGTTGTATTATATGTAGGATTCCAAATGTACTCGTGTTTTTGTTTTATATTCATAGCTTTAATTGTTCTAATTGATTTTAATGTTTTTAATTGTTTTGATTATTCCTATTTTTAAAAATCTGTGTATGGTACTCAGAATCACAGATATGAGACCAATGGCTATATGAATTCGATGAACAAATAGTATGTTATAACACACGCTCTGAAACTTTTGTTTTATTTTTTAAAGCAGGGCTATTTTTGTTTTGTGTTTTTTGTTTAATGTTTCTGATAAATCATAAATGAAGCTCTTGTACAAAATAAAATAAAATAAAATAAAGTAATTTACACTGTCTTACAGGAAGTCCTTCTAAGACTTTTGTTTTAGTTCCTCAACTGAACCAAATTCAGAATGCATTGACAATGTACATCACAATGGGATACGTTTACAGGGATGTGGATAAATAGGGAATATATACTTTCAAGCCTATGTGGAAGGGTCTGGCTTTGCCTTGAAGTGCTTCAAGCTGTGAAAGTCTTATGAGGTGCTGTGTTTCTCCTCCATGAAATACTTTATGAACTTTTGAAGCCCCTGTGTGAGTTCCACTAGCATCTGTTGCTTATATGTAGAAGTTTCTCCTGGCTGTTACAAATGTCAGAGGAGTCATTAAAATGAAGAAACAATGCTGCTTTATTGTTAGAAGTACTTGAGCACTCTTTTATGAAGCAACCTTAAAAGTTTTCACAAAGTTTCGCTGGAGTAAAACACTCCTTTGAAGCTTTGCACAGTTCTAATTTATAATTCATAAAAATCTAAACCATTACAAGAAAATATAATATCTAGCCATTCATCCTGTGTTATATGGTTTATTTCAAGAAGAAATAGAATAAATGGATAAAAGTACAAATGGATGTGATTCTAAAGCATGAGATCTTTGCTTCATAATCTCTTAGTTCAGAACCATTTACATTATATTTACACTTGCAATATTTTAAATAGACACACTTTACTGAAAATTGAATTTGGTGTAAAAAAAATGCCTAAATCTCTAGGATAAATAGCCATCATCACCTTCAGATGTCCTTCTGAAATTCCAGCTTGTTGATTTGTTCTGCAGGTTTGTGTATAGGTAACAGCAAGTGCATCCCATTTGGACTCAGAGAAACTTATATGTTTAGTCTAGTGTATCCTACCCTACGCTACCCTACCCCATCCCATTAATAATATCTACATTAATAAATAAATAGCATATTTAATAAATAAATAGCATAAAACAAATATACAAACCCATAGGTGAAAAGAGGATAAAATAGCCATCTCAACATTGAAGCCATCTAAGTATATTTCTGGTTTCCTGGGAGCCCCAAACCTGATCATGTAATCAGATCTTGAGAAACTTTCAGGTTGTGAGCTAATTAGCTTCCATATGGAACTAATCTAAGAAGATTAGGGGGAAGGGGGAAGAATGTTCCATAAGGTGGGTGTTGTGATACAGAAAACAAATTTCCTGGGCCCATGAAATGTAGCTGATGTCTTCTCTGACAGATCTAATGGGGCAAGCTGAAACAACCAGGGAAAGACAGTTCCTCACATATCCTGTTCTCATGCCATGAAGGGATTTTAAGTTTAAAACCAGCACCTTGAATTGGGCCCAGAATCAACCAATGCAACTGGTGGAGCAGACATGTAGCAGGCACTGTTCTAGAAGTGCTCATAAATGCCAACATCACTCATTCTTCCCCAGCTGAAGCTTCTGAAGCCTCTTCAAGGACAGTCCCATTTAGGACACATTGTAGTAGTTCAATATGAAGGTGACTAAACCATGAATGACTGAAAGGAGGGCCTGACTGTTCCAGAAACAGATGCAATGATCAACAAGATAGAACTGTGCAAAGATAATCCTAGCCACAACTGTCACTTGATCATTGAACAGGAGTCATAAGTACAAGAGGAACCCTGATTGTGCATTGGTACTGCCTGGGGTAGTTCAATTATGGTCAACAGCAAAGATGTCTTAGTCCTGACAACAGTAGCCTCCAAAATCCAAAGGAAGAAATGCTGGCTCATTAGGGTGGGGAAATTCGAGCAGAATATCTACTAATTCTAAAGCTTCTAAAATTCATGCTATCCAGTTTTCTCCAGTCTATCAAGACAATTTCTGTGCTGACACAAATTTGTCACTTTTTAGGTACATGTCAACTATCTCCAGAAAATTAGGGAAGGTTGTTTTATTTTTCTTAATGTAATCTTCTTAACTTTATTTTGTACTTACTGCTTACTTGATAAAAATCTCACATCACCAAGCTGCTAAATTGATTGGATATAGAGCCTATAACACAAAATTATTAAGTAGCTCTTAATTCCTACCTTAATGTTAATTGCGTTGCCATGCAGTGCATTCCTTGGGCCAGAAGTATATCAAAAGATGAGCATTAAGTAACTAAGTAACAATCTGGTAGAAGATTAAAGTCTCAGGCAATTAGCTTCTCAACAGAAATTTCATTGCTCTTATATTTTACATTTTGTTTCAGATGTCATCTCAACTTATAGGGAATGACAAATAGAAAAAAAAGGATATACACATTATGTTATCAAATGAAGAATATATATATTCTGAAGAATATATATATATTTTGTGTGCATGTGTGTGTGTGTGTATGTACACACATACACACACGAGATATCCATGTTAGTCTTTGAAGCAAAAATCACAATACATCACAAGACATTTTAAAAACTAAAAAATGTTTTATCGTATAAACTTCTCATAAATCAAGTGATCATACATAAAATAGCAGAAGTGACATTGTGAGAGCCATAGTAGTGGTGGTTAGAATGCAGTATTACAGGCTAGTTCTGCTGATTGCCAGCAGTTCGATTCTCAAGGGCTCAAGGTTGACTCAGCCTTCCATCCTTCCAAGGTCAATAAAATGAAGACCCAGATTGTTGGGGGCAATATGCTGTAAATTGCTTAGAGAGGGCTGTAAAGCAATGTGAAGTGGTATATAAGTATTATTGCTATTGTTATTAATTTTTTAGCACTGAATACCTAGTTAATATATGTTGTATCCAAATAAATTTTAGTTGATGTTTAATCCATGAGAAATGGTGTAACTATATTTAATATATTCTTGTATGATTATAAATTGTGAAAAATGGTCTTTGTTATTTCTCTGCTCAGGTATTGATGCTT
>JANHFT010009345.1:0-10676 GCA_032467955.1 Pseudoxenodon macrops
CGGTACTGCGAACCAGGCCACATGTCCGGTAACGGTTCTACCGAACCGGACCGGACCGGGAGCATTTCACCCCTGGTATGATCTCCTTTGAGCAATGAATTTATTTCACTCTAGGCAAATACTCCATTCCAATTAGTTTTATGTGCAATGGAAGGAACAACCCCTCTCCTGTATGACAGAATTCTTTCTGTTCTATCAACATTCATACTAGACATAATCAGACATAACAAATAAGAAACATTCAGATAAACCACAGAGAAAAAGCGAAGCTAGAAAAGGTAAGGAAGAAAAGAAATAAAGGAAACAAACAAAAATATTGCAAACAAAAAAAGAAGAACTTGGAGAGAATAGAAACTTTAAAAGAATGTGTAAACTTTACAAGTTGTCAAAAGTTTACAAACAGGTATGACTTATGTATAATGATGCATTACTAATGCAACACGCCAGTGCAAATAATAATGCAAGGATTGGAGAAAGTTCGTCACATATCTTTATCATGTCTAATGCACAGTTGGTGTATTAAAATGTATGAGCAAAAATGTTGATTAAGAATAAATTTGGTTTGGAGAAATCCCCCAAAGTAAATTGTTTCCACCTCTCAGTAAATAAGTATGTAAACACATTATTGTTATATAGCAATTAATGCTTTATTTCTTCAATTGTTTTTAAATGAACTAATTATAAAAGTATGTTAATTTCAAAGGCCAGCAATATTTAATGTGCAATTGTTAGTTCAAAAATATAAGTTTAATTCTGCTACTATTTTTATGTGTTCAAGAAGCATGGACGGTTGTTTTCCTCACTGTGTGGAAAATAGTTAAGAGTTATAATGTTGTCTTCTGAAAGGCATAGCCAAACTGGGGGAAAAAAACACTTTTTCTTAGAGTTGTCACATTGATTTCTGATAAGGAGACATTCAAGAGTATTCCAAAAGTCTTCGATATGCCACAGTGACCTCAGAAAAAATATTGCAACACACAGTCAAACCAATTTCAATATGCATTTCTGGTTTATTTGAATTAAATTTCATAAGCTCACATATTTGTAAATGGCTAGTTAGACCAAAACATTATTCAAGATCATAACGCCATGGATTTATTTATTTTATCTAACTTATTTATCAAAGTAAAAAAGGCAAGACATCCTCAGCTTGAATGCATGCAGCAAAGTATTGTCTGACTCTTTCTGCCTTTTTTGCACCACATCATATTTAATCTATTATTGAATCCATAGGTGATTTTTGTCAAACAAGAACAGAACCATAGACATTATACACATCTGCTATAGGTGATATATGATTTAAAAAAAGAAAAAAATAGTAGTGTCTGAGCTAGCAGAACAATTGGCAATGCTGATAAACATATTGTCCATGCTGGTAATCATATTGTCCAGACAACTCCCAGAAATTTTGGCTTAGTTACTCAGCATGTCTTCATCAGCTGTTGCCCTTTGGTGACTAATCTTACCACCCCAGCAGATTCAGTTTGATATAAACCAGCATTCCTGATTTCTGACCACATTCCATCCCAAAGAATTCTATTAATCAAATTTATAGTCTATTTCTTCTTTCTCTATCCACCAAAGTACGTACTTCTATGCAGGACATTGCTTTGTGGAGCATGCTTTTTTTCTCATCTGTGCCTGTATGACACAGTCTCTAAGAACCTCTTTTCAAAACTGTAATACATTTCTGTTCATAACCAACATTTCTTCATCTACTCATTCTCATTAACATCCTGACCCACACTTGCTGCATACATTCTTGTGAAAATGCCGTCATGCAATGGCATCTTAAAAAGAGAAGGAATGAGAAAGAGAGATTGAAAACACACACTCAAGTTCATATAACAGTTTTCTCTAACCTGAGAAATACAACTCCCCATTTTACCAGCTTCTGCCTTTTCTGAAATGCATGAAGCTATAACTCTTTTCATGTCAGACAAGTAGAATCTATGATTTAACTTGCAAATTATCCCAAGAGTTTTGGAAGCAATATTTCTAGAGACTATTTTCCAATCTCCTGAGCTTTGTTTTATTTCTGAATAGTACTTATAAAGACTACAGTGACTCCACTGAAGTCAGATTACAAGATCTACCATCTGTTGACTAGTTCTAAATGTCTAAAGCAGAATGCAGAATGAATTAGTCGATATGTTTCTCATAGAAATGTATTAATAGCACAATTAATATCCTCCTTACTTTAATAAGGCTTTTGTTCAATAATTAATATATTCAAATATTTAAAAAAACACTCTTATTAAGTCATTAATGTGTCTGTATGTAAGTACTGAAGTATGCATGTGCCTGTAGATATTTAGAATCAACTGTTATCAGGAAATCAGGCTCCAGGAATGTTATTTCCTTTTCGTTCCTAAATAAAGGGAAATCCCTTTTCTGAATTGGGCATAATGCAAACTATATGGTTATAATGAAATATACAGCGAGTTTCATCACAACTATTGTTATTCACATGCAAATTTCTACAGATTTAGTCAACCCAAACAATGAATCAATCAAGAAATGCGGAAATCCCTCATTCATAAAACTCTACATTTTCTAATTCATTTTTTTCTCATATGGTAAAAAATACTTAAGTGAAAAGCTGGTTTAGATTCACACTATTAAATCACCAATGATTATATCTGAAAATGATTTCTGTTTTTCTTATGACTTATAATTATAAAATAATTGCAAATATGTGATTAAATGCGTATAAACAAATGATGTAATTAAAATAATTATGCAAATTATGTTAAAGCACACAGTAAAAGAAGATTTACAGGAGATTAATATAGTGCATCAGCATTTTTTACAGTGGCATCAGTAATATGCATACTTCCTGTTTCAGAAAAACTCAGAATTTTTAGCAGTGCCAGTAAGAACAGCTGAGTTGCCTGAAAAAAAAGTTATGTAAAAATGGGAGAGTTAATTTATTTATTTATACAATTTATAGGGGACCTGAATCCCAACAACTCAGCATGTAATCTTTAACTACTAACAGCATTGTGCTACTATCAATGTTATTTCAGATTGGAAAACAATAGCCTTTGTAATTTAGAATCTCAAAGCTTCTGTAGATCGTTTGGGTTATTATTTCATATTATCTATGGAGAAAACATCAGCGAAATGTCTTCAAAGAAAAACAAAGAAAGTCCAGTTGCCTTTGGAACATTTAATATTGTCTTTCAACATAATGTATTTCTGAACTAATAAATATCAATAATGTTCATATTCCAAAAGAACTGTCATTTTAATACTGTTTTCTCTAGTGATGGCAATTTTATCTATACATTAGATGTGAAATAATCACTCATTCTACTAGAAAAAGATAGGAATTCTAAATAGTTATCCAAACTGCATGCCAAGATTGGGCTGCAAGCACATTTCAGTCAATCAACTATACTTGCAATCCACTCTACATGGATAGCATGACCAGTCTCCTCTAACAGAGTCTTCATTGTTATTCTTCTCCCGCTATCTCTCCTACTACCAGAAAGTGTCATTACTGTGATACATAAGGTTGTTTAGATTCTCATACATAATATCCCATGCTTAGATGCACATCAGGCAGCAAACCAACAATATCAGAGTTTTTTCCAGCATGTTAAAATTTGTGATGCATAACCACACAAATGAAATGTAATGCAGGATTCCTTCTCCCTCTGTTTTCTCCAGTTTCTTAGGAAGCAAAGCCAGACATTCAAGTAATAAAAAGTGCTGGGGTTGAAAAATAATTTACATGGCTATAGGAATGTTCTACAGGCTATGTCTGGCAAGATCACTTCTAGCATAATATGAGCTGAGGAACAAATGATATCTCTTTTTTTCTCTCTTATGATTGATTATAACATAAAGAATACTTCCACTCTATTTCTTTGTTTTTATGCTATGTGAAATATGTTTCTAAAATAATACTTACAAGGATAGCAATTGCAATAAAACTTAGATTAATATACCACTTCACAGTGCTTTACAGCCCTCTCTAAGTGGTTTACATTGTCAGCATATTGTCCCCAACAACCAGAATTCTCATTTTACTGACCTCAGAAGGTTAGAAAGCTGAGTCAACCTTGAGGTGGTGAGACTCAAACTGCTGAACTGCTGACGGTCGGCAGTCAGCAGAATTAGCCTGCAATACTGCATTCTAACCACTGCACCACCATGGCTCAGATTGTTCTTATAATAAACCTAGTTCAGTTATCCTTACACTTTGATGTCTTGTTTCTGGAACAATTTTTATGACGTGAAGTCATAAATAGAAAATAGCCCAATAGAAAAACTCTCAGCAGTGATAACCTACTCCTGTATCTGCCTATTTATCATAAAACCTTTGTCTAAATACTTCAAAGCAATATAGATGTCTTCTTCTCTACCCTGTGTCCATATCATATCAAACTCGATGAAATGATTTCATCCTTCACTTCTTGCTCTTCTTTTTTTGGCTTATTAGCATATTTTCCATAAAATATTAAAATTATTTGAAAACTTCACTATTTTTGTAAACTTTAGAGTAAATGAAATACTCAAAATAAATTGTTTAAATCTATATCTACCAAAAAGTACACAGATATTCCTCTACTTATGAACAGGTTAAGTTCTGACAGCTGTTTATAAGTCTGTCTTGCTTTCAAATCCAAATAAGCATAAAAATCACTCTTGTGTTCCATTACAGACATTCACAATTACTATAGTATACGCCACACATAGTGATTACACAAATAAACAGCAAACGGTACACATGCAGATTTGTGAATGGTATTGAAGCAGAAAGTGGGAATGGGGCAATGGCCTAGAGGTGGAACTCTCACCTCACAGTCCGGAGGCTGTGAGTTCGATCCTAGGTAGCAGCAGATATTTCTTTCTCTGGGCACAATGAGTAAATATCTGCTGCAAACTCTGCTTTGGTGACAGCAAGGGCATCCAGCCAGTAAACACTCAGCTCCATTGAGTTGCCCTGACTCCATCCCGATGCAAGAGATTATGGGGTCATTAAAAGACAAAAAAAAATTGAAGCAGAAGGTGGGAGAAGGCAGGAAAAAGTTAGCTTACTGCATGCCTTTTCCCAGATTCTGGGACCTACAAGGTTGGAGTTCTGAACAGGTTTGTTTGTATTGGTGAACATTTGTAACTTGAAAGTTCATAAGTAGATTATTAAAAGTATATAGCTTAAATTGGATTTGCCAGAAGCAATTATTAACTTCCAACACATTAAAAATAGTTGAAACTGAATTATTTGCAATTTCATTCACTGGTTAACTGAAAAGTATTTTCTGAAAATGAGGTTATTCCAATTCCTGGGATCTAGACAAATATTAATCTTTCTTGTTCCGGGTTTTTCTCAGTCAGTAAATTTGCTTGCTTTTATTCTAAGCCTCTACTGTTCAATTTGGTTGAATTCTTTTTCTATCTTTATTCTTGCTCTTACTCTCTCTGATTTTACTGCAGCATACACAGTCTTTAATTAAACTGTACAAAATACTCTTTACTAAGTCCAGAATATTTTCAAGTTTATAAAATAGTTTCTCTTATCAGTTTCCTTCTCAAAATGAAGGCTATTAAATGTTGTTGTCTCTTCTCCCATGAAGACAAATATGCATGTAATTATTCATTCTTTTTATCAATTCTGCTAGCCACAGAATAAATATAATTCAAACCTTTGCTTGCACCTTCTTCAGCTTTCTGTTAAATTTTCTTTCATTTGTAACTTATCTGGAGCCTTTTGTTGCTATATTGCTTATGAATGTTCTTTTAGCCTTAAAATATGTTTAATACATGTCCCATAAGAAACATAAAAGAGTTCAAAGAATCCCTATAAGTTAGATGGATCACAAATATTTTCTGATCTGATTTAGCATGTAGGTGAGCTGAACATACAGTTGCCACCATTTTTCTCTATTTGTGTTAATATTACAGATAAAAATTCATAATATATTACATAATATTTTGTTTACTTCCTCTAAAAGGTATTATCACAGAATATACCCTATTTTGTATAGCACTATTTGTATAATCAATTGTTGACTTCCAAGATCCTGGTTTCTATTCTTTCTCCATGACCTCAAGTAGAAAGATTTATCTATCTGTATTTCCAGTTCCATTATTTTGCTTTCATAAACTCATAATCTGTTAAAATCTCTTCTGGCTGCATCATTCATTCCTGCAGAGATCAGAATAAAGAATAACAAAGTTGGAAAGAACCTTGGAAGTTTTCTAGTCCAACTCCGGCTTATGCAGGAGACCTTATATCAGTGATGAAATGCTACCTACTCGGTCCGGTTTGGGCGAGTAGGTTGTGGTGGCCGCTGGTGATTTGGAGAATCGGTAGTGGCCATACTACAAGGCTCCACCCACTCACCCAAACATCACCATTTCCGGGGTTTTTTACCCTCTGCACATGCGCAAAGCCTTCTGTGCATGTGCAGAGGGTGAAAAACCATGTGTGATGGTGGTGCATGCTAAGCGCGCACTTCCAAATCGATAGGGAAGGTAAGTAGATTTCACCACTGCCTTATATGATTCTGAACAAATAGCTGTCAAAACTTTGCTTAAAAACCTCCAGTGATGGAGTATCTACAACTTCAGAGGACAAGCCATTCCTCTGATTGGTTGAATATTTAAGTTGCAGCTTCCAACTAGATATATTATTTGATGAAATTTAACACTACATTGTTTTAACATATTAAATTTAACTATCCAGTAAGCTTTTATCCTTGAAAAGTGTGTGTGTGTGTGTGTGTGTGTGTAAGAATATATATCTAAGTTGTTTCCTTTATTAATTAACATTAATATTGGTTTTTTTTAAGAATCCTCCTTGTACAATTCTCAGCTGTACTCATACTATAGAATATCAGGTAGAAAGACATAAAACTATTTTTTATATTCCGTTTTTCCGGCAATTAAAAAAACCTAAAGTACAACAGACCAGAATTATTCTAATTCTGATTTGAAACTGGATCTATACTTATGGATTCTAAAAAAACAATACTTCTCCTAGTATGTTCCCTTCACAATTCCATAAGGTCTTCTGATCTATCAACCCCAACCCAGTAGACAATTCTGGATTTTGAATACCAAAATCAAAAAAGTACTGAACTACCATGAACTCTGAAGATGGGTCCTAAGATTGGATCTTCCCATCCATATGCAAAGATTTTTCCCTTACAGGAAAAAGTCAAGCATTATTTGGATTACCAGATTGAATCCAAGCTATTGGAAAGCACAAGATTGAAACCTAGAAATATGGAGAAGGAATATAAGTCTTATTTCTTGCAAAGAAAAATGAAAAAAAATGAATGGCAGTTGCTATATATAACCTGAAAACATGTTTACCTGACAGGAAGACAGTAGATATTTTCTCCAGCTAGTTGATATTTAGAATAAGAGAGGGACTACATTAGACTCACTGGAGAAGAGCCTAATGCTAGAAAAGATTGAGAGCAAAAGAAGAAGGGGACAACAGAGAATGAGGGTGGCTGGATGGAGTCACTGAAGCAGTAGGTGTGAGCTTAAATGGACTCCAGAGGATGATAGAGAAAAGGAAGGCTGGAGGAACTTTGTCCATGGGGTCGCAATGGGTCGGACATGACTTTGCAACGAACAACAAAAGATTTGTGATAAACAGATGGTTTGTTTTTTGTTGTTGTTTTTACTGTTGAAGTCATTCAGATACATTTCCTTTAGGATAAATACAAAATATTATTTTCTATGTCATTTGCCTGAGATACCATGTCTCATTTCAGGATGGGGAAAAAACCCTCTCATATGGCTGTAGGAGGTTTTCCTACAAATTTTGCATTATTAATGAGAAACGTAGACAGACAATAATTTCCCCCTGACTGTTAAAACTGATGACCTAAGCTAAAGTGCTCACTTCAGATGCATTAAGTATTGATAGAAACATAAACTGACAATCTAAGTTTAAAGTGGTTTTCTTTGCAGTGTTGTATAATGACAATTCACTTGTTTATGCTTACATTGAGGAAGACTGGTATTTAAGCTTTGAGAAAGAAATTTTAAAACACTGCATGGGGACAAAATCAGTGGATGTTGGCATATTCCTACTTTTTGGCATTTATGATGAATGAGGAAGAAATAATATGTAATGTTAGTACTGTCTCTTATTTCAAATTGCTTTTCTCTTGATTCAGAATGATGCCAGCGAGACAGAATATTTAGAAAGTGTTCTTCCTTAGAAGGGTAGAAGAAATATCTAGTATCCTAGTATCAGTACCACTTTTAGTGTCAAAATATGTATTATAAAAGATGTAATTTAGCTGAGACAGGATTATAAGAACAAGCAATTGAAAACATTCTTGAAATGAAGCTCAAAGAAGGCATCTATTTATCATCTATCTACCTATTTATCTATATATCCATCTACCTACCTATCCAGTCATCTATCTCTTTCCTTCTTTCTTTCTCATCAATTTATATGACTCCCCACTTGCCAAGAAATTCTGGGGAGTTTACAGGTGTTATAACAAACCTATAAATCAGCAAAAAGCATAATAGTGCCAGAGATAATAACTCACATACCACAAGCTAAAGCAATCTTCAAAGCATCTGCCCATTGTGAGGGAAAAAAACAAGGGTTTTTCTGAAGCCTTCCAGGGTTACAGTCATACAAATCTTGGGAGATATTAACTATCAACCAGAAAAATTCAATGCTTGTTTTGCCATAGTCTTGTTGACTTTTAGATTATTTTTATTTTATTACTTGTTGATGATCCTCATTCAGTTTAGGACCTTGGAGTACTCATTTCTAATAATCTAAGTGCCAGAGCCCACTGCAACAGCTTGCTAAGAAGGCATTAAGAGTGGTTAACCTAATCTTGCATAGCTTCTTCTCTGGTAATGTTGTACTTTTAACCAGAACATATAAAACATTTGCTAGACCAATTCTCAAATATAGTTCATCTGTCTGGAACCCACACTACACATCGGACATTAATACAATTGAAAATGTCCAGAGATATTTCACGAGAATACTATATACCGCCTTTGATCTGACCTAAGTGTTGCACACAATATTATTTGCTACAATATTCTACCTGTCAATGACTACTTCAGCTTCAATCACAACAATACACAAGCTCACAATAGATACAAACTTAACATAAACTGCTCCAAACTTGATTATAAAAAATTCAACTTCAGCAACAGAGTAGTCAGTGACTGGAATACATTACCTGACTCTGTAGTTTCTTCCCCAAATTCCCAAAACTTTAACCTTAGATTGTCTACCGTTGACCTCACCTCATTCCTAAGATGTCGGTAAAGGGCATGCATAAGCACACCAATGTGCCCACTGTCCCTGTCCTAATGTCCCCATATATTTGTAAAATGTCATGTACTCATAACCAGGCTTGTACATATTATATATTCACAATCATGTTTATTCTTTGTCTGTAATCTTATACATGCTTGACAAAATAAAATAAATAAATAAATTATTTAGGAAGCACAAAAATATAAAGTCATTTCCAGGTGCTAAGGAGTTATCACTTGAATTCTGTCCTGAAATCTTTGGCAAGATAATGGTCTTTTAACAGTTTGATCATTGCCTTTATTTTTCAAATACAATGTGCTGTAAGTTCTGAAACATCATGTATTTTTTTAAAAGCCATAATTATAGATACATGTATTTGCTACACTATTAGCATGGGGCGGGGAGAGAGCAAGCAACATTTTTTTTATCTCCAAATAAGCTAGAACTAAACTTGCCAATGTACTACACTTAAAGACACACAAAAAAATGGCCGGAAATGCAACTGTATGCATAACTATGGGTCTACACATGAGTTGATGCCACGACAGCTCAGTATGACTTATGGGTCATTTGTTGCTCCGTGTTATGTTTCTGGTTGTCTTCTGAATGGAATGAAAGTTGTGTATGATGTGGACCACATATTATCATCCTTCAATCTGCATTACAGTTTTGATCAATCTGAAGAGAATGATCAAAGACTACACACATATGTCTTTGTTAAAGAATGTGTGTCTCTATTTGCCCTGTGCATATAATAAGGCAATGATATTTATGATATCTAAAAAAGAAAAGAGTCACAATTAATATATTAATAGATATAAATAAGCTGTCCATGTTTTACAGTTTACCTGAATGTTCAAAAATAGACCCACAGTTGTATTAACATGAAAAAAGAGGCTCTATCCTTACAATTCCATTCAAAGATTTCTAGATTTCCTTTTTGTTACTAAGGATTATTCTAATATAATATTTAATTACACATTGATATAAACTAAGAAATATATACTGTATATATAATACATAATTCTAAATAGCCATTCCCTAAAGATTCTACACAAACAACATGAGCATTGGAAAATATTATGAAATCAAATATATATATTTAAGTGAATCTGGTTTATTTAACTGTTATGCCAGCAATATACTTTATAATGAAGTAGCATTACGGTTAGCCTCGTGCAACTGAATATGTATTGAAAATTATCTACAAATTCAATTTATTTCAGATCCTAATACAAAACTCAGTATCAAGATCAATCAAGGGGAGTGCTTTTACTGAAAATAAATTAACTTCTGTAAAAGTTGTCAATTACCAGGTTTTTTTTCATAGGCAAAACCAGATCTTGAAAAACAACAATGTTAAATATGTATACTTAGAAAACTACTGGCTAACTTTGTTTGAACTTAT
>JANHFT010009346.1:0-11660 GCA_032467955.1 Pseudoxenodon macrops
TTGCATTAGGTACAAATTAGTTTTTGTAATGTGTTTTGCGTTTATTGAAATACAGCCAGTTAAAAGAAATGACAACTCCCATTTGAGCAGTTTACTTACCTGAGCGGAATAGCTGAGAAGTTACAAGCTGGCCTGCTTTCCTCTCACCCACGGCTGCCTTGCTGGAAAGATCAGCTCCCCTCTTCACAGTCTCTGGACGTCAAGGAGACGGTGAGAAGACAATGTGCCATTGATGCTAAAAGCAGAACTTTCAGTTTGCAACAGGGGGATAAGGGGAGGCTGAAAGATTCCTGTTTTGTCTTTTACTTAGCTATTAAAATGTATTTAAACTGTGCATTCACTGAAGCTCTCTGATGGCTTACAACGAAACACCGTGAAGGTTGCAATCTGAACCTATGCAACCAAATCAAATGCAAAGTGATGTTGTGTACGTATTAAAATGGTATAAGGACGGACCCTTGAAGCATGAAATAAACGCTTATGGGTTAAAACCAGGGCTATTGTACTCGGACTGCAAATTCCGAGTGACCAACAGGTAATAATGAAGAGGTACGGAGGTTGCTGATTGCTCATGGACCCTCTTCATTATTATTATTATTATTATTATTATTTGAACCTCCATTCTAGGGGCAGGGACACGAAGAGCCAGTTTGGTGGAACGGTTAAGGCACCTGGCCGGGAGATGGGAGACTGTGAGTTCTAGTCCTGCCTTGAGCTGCAGCTGGATGACCTTGTCGCTGTCTCTCAGCCTAGGAAGGAAGCCATGGCCGACCACTTCGGAGAACCTTGCTGTGGACCTTTAAAGCATTCTGTGCCATCATGCTTTTGCCAGGGACGTATTTCCCACTAGCTCAAAGGCAGTGAGGGATGCAATCCTTCGGATAACCATTGAGAAGATATGGAGGGAAGACAGAACAGAAAGGACCATCAGAAATGGTGAAACCCCTCTAGATGCCTGTGGAGGGTTGTGTTTATTTCAGGCCAATGGAAGGTCTCAGAAATACAGTTGGAAGAAATACACTTTAGTAAGAATTCTATTCTTACTAAAGCTTAAAAGAACTTGGCTGCGGATGGCATTTGCTGCCCATTCCTAGGGGTCTTAGTTGAGAACTTGGGTCTCAATGTTTAACCCTCATGGAAAAAGATTCAAGCATTGCTTTTGCCAAGAGTTGCTTTGGAGAGAGGAAGAGGGGAAAAAAAATCTCCTTCTATTCAATTACTCCTTCATTTCCTTCAATAATTCACAGTGTGAATATTAAAATTTGTAGCAACATTATGAATGGGCACTTCATGGAATACATTATCATCATGATTGTAACGTTTAACAACGACAGATTAAAACATGACGAGGAGAAACTAAATAGTTATCATTATTATTATTATTTTACTGGAGCTCCAATTTTAGGAGGCTATTTATTGCCAGAAACATTTATGAACCTCAGCTCATGAGTAATCTTCTTGTTTTATATGTTGGAAGAGGAGGATCAGAAAAGTTAATTTTTAATAGGCCAGATAAAAAAAAAAGTACTGACTTTCATTAACTCTTAAAAACAGGGAATAGGATGGCAACCAGCCACAAGGCAGGTGGCAGAAAAACCCAGACAGGAGAGACAGTTTGGCCTAGTGGTTCAGTTCAGTCCAGAAGGCAGTAGACCTTGAGTTCTAGTCCTGCCTTTGGCACGAAGCCAGTTGATCTTGGGCCAGTCAGCCAGCTGGCAAACCACGTCTGAACCATGTCGACAACACAAGAAAACTGCATAGCTTTGTCCATGTAGTTGCCAATAGTCAAAAGTGTCTCAAAGACACCCACACAGAGAAATGCCCAGTGATTTTTTTTACATTTCCATGTCGGAGTCAATCAATCAATCAATCAATCAATCAATCAATCAATCAATCAATCAATCAGAATAGAGCTTGAAGGGACCTCAGAGGTCTTCTAGTCCAACCCCTTGCTCCAGCAGAAGACCCTGTACCATTTCAGACAAATGTTGCTCTTCTTGAAAACTTCCACTGATGGAGCATCCACAACTTCTGAAGGCAACTTCTCTTCCAATGGTTGATTGTCCTCACTGTCAGGAAATTTCTCCTTAGTTCTAGGTCGCTTCTCTCCTTGATTAGCTTCCATCTGTTGCTTCTTGTCCTGCCTTCAGGTGCTTTGGAGAATAAATGGACCCCCTCTTCCTTTGGGGCAGCCCCTCAAATACTGGAAGGCTGCTATCATGTCCCCCCTAGTCCTTCTTTCCCCTAGACTGGCCAGACCCAAATCCTGCAGCCGTTCTTCACATGTTTTTGTCTCCAGGCCTTTAGTCATCTTAGCTGCTCTTCTCTGCACTTTTATTCCAAAGTCTCAACATCTTTTTTGTAATGTGGTGATCAAAATTGGATGCAGGATTCCAGGTGTGGCCTTACTAAGCCTTTACAAAGCGGTACTAATACTTCACGCGATTTTGATTCCATGCCTCTGTTTATACAATCCAGGATCCAGCTTTTTTGGCTGCTGCCGCCCACGGCTGGCTCACGTTTAAGTGATCGTCCACTAGGACTCCAAGGTCCCCCTCACAGTTACCGTTTTTGAGCCAGGTTTCGCCTAATCCGTCTTATACCTTTTATTTTTCCTGCCCAGGTGTAAAACCTTGCTTTTCTCCACATTAAATTTCATGTTGTTGGATGGAGCCCATTGTTCAAATCTGTCAAGGTCTTTTTGGATCCTGAGCTTGCCTTCTGGGGTGTTGGCTATTCCTGCCAGCTTAATGTCACCTTCAAATTTGATAGTCCCCCCTTCTATCCCCTCATCTAAGTCATTTATGAAGAGGTTGAAGAGTCCTGGGCCTAAGACGGAGCCTTGTGGTACCCCCACTGCTCACTTCCCTTCGACACCAGCCGAGCCTAAGAGCTCTTCCCTCCTCCCCTCATTTCTGAGTGGCTTGTCTTCCCCCTCCCCAATCCAGTTGGCCCGCCAGTTACAATTAGCAGGACAAGGTCAGCCTGTCATAGAGGAGGCAGCTCTGAGTGAGCAGAAGAGTGATGAAGCTTTATTTTCTTGTCAGTCTTCATACCATCAGGTTTTCATTTTATCCTGCTGAAGAATTAGAAGCGTAGTTTAAGGAAGAATGTGGGGGAAAGAGACCTGGAGGAATCAGATCAAAGGCAAGGAAACTGGAGGGAGGTTGGGAAAAAAACACGCCAAAAGGTATGATGGGCTTTTCACCAAATGTCAACATGGGCTGATTAAACAAACGGCGGGAGAAGCGGATTGGGGCTTTCAGTACCTAGCAAAAGTCAACATCAAATTTGCAGGAGTTCTTAAATACGTTCAAGAGGCAAACCGATGTCCAGGAATGTGATTAGGTGGAATTTTGCCCAGTGCCTTCGTGTTTGCTAGTCCTTGCTGTGCAAAAGTCTGAGATTTAGGTTTTAATTGGTCACCATTCTAAAGGCTTCTGGACACAGTATCTGAAAACCCAAACTGTCTTTTAAGGCAGCAGAAATTAGCACACATTGTCCCATTCATAAATCTTCACTGAATGGATTCCCGTATCACTTTTTGATGACTTTTTTTTCTTCAAAAGACATAATTTGATGTGCAGTTACTAAACCTTTCCTGATTGCTTGGCTGATTCCCTTTAGTTAATCTGTATTTATATTGCCACCAAATGTTATTTTAAAACTATTTTTTAAAACATGTGATTTCAACTATCATGATCAACATCCCGAATGTTACCAGAATAGCATTAAAAAAAGTTAAAAAAATATATATAAAAGGAGGGCAAGATTTCCAAAGCTGCGAGGGAAAATTCCCTAAGAGTAGTAAACAGAAACACCTATTGAGTGGTTTGGTTTTGCATGTTCTGCATCTTCTCTCATTTTGCTATAAACTATTGCCAAGCTAATATTTCAGCCCAGAACTAAAGTCGAGTTTATTGAATAAGAGGTTACATTATCCCAACATCAAAGACAATAATACATTAAACATGGCCAATCTCAGCCAGGCAATCTCCAAATTGTGGCACCAGCGTTGCCGTCCAACGTATCTGGAGCGCAGATGTATTCCGAGCTCTGTTTTATAGTGGTTAACCATTAGGTACATGAAAGGCAGAAGAATGAATTGCCCCATCTGATAACAAATGACAGCGGAGTGATCAAAGTCATAACTGGTGGAAAAAATCCAGAAAGAAACTTGCCTTCAGGCTATGATCTCCTACTATTTGAAAGACACCCTACTACAAGCTTTCATTGACAGCAGTGTTAGCATAGGCACCCTCTCCCTATGCTAATTGTCGTGATGTCGCCCATCCATTGCTGATTAACAAAAGGAAGGGGGAAAAAAGTCGAAACATGCTCCCTAATTCTAGTCACTGATAGTAAGTTCTGATTGGTGCAGTCTTCTGTAATTCAGCTAGACATTAAGAACGGTCTTAAAGAAATTGGGTGCCAAAGCTGCAGGACCATTTCTGAAAGGAACACAGCAATTGGGTGCACAATTACAATTTGTAGTACGTCTCTCCTGGCAAGCTGCGGAGAAGAGAAAAGAGGAGGCAGTATTCCGATTTCCAGTTAGGACATGATTTTATCAAGGTTCTGCTTTTCACATTCTAATTTTTGGGGGAGGAATATGGCAGAAATTAAGGGCTGGGGAGGGGTGTGTGTCACATCTCAAACCCTGCAGCCTTGGAGAGTTCCTGAATCCAGTGATACACCCAACATTAACCTTAATTAACGGAAGTGTTGCCCTGTCCGTCTTCTCTCTCCCCAATAGAATAATTTTATGCCACTTTTACTGCCCTGTCAGATTTCCTACAGATATCAGGTTTTGGGTTGTGATCAAAATTCATTTATATCTATCTAGCCTTGTGGAAGTTAGAATGAAGCTAAAAAGAAAAGAAGAAGAAGAGAATAGGTGGGAAATGAAGGTGCGAAAGAGAAACCAGCAGAACAGAAGACGAGAAAGGGAGGGCTCGGAAATATGGGGGCCTCAATTGGTCTGAGGGCCCCCTCAACCTGCTCCTGGCAATGGCACTGTTTTCACTCAACGTTTGAATGTCAACGTAGTTGTGGAGTAAGGCTTGAGAATTATTTCTGACTCTGGGAGCTTTTTCAATCTACAATCACATCTTCAGCCCCCGATGGGCTCAGGGTCAATAAGGTTCCCACAGACACCCCGATTAACTCAACCAGGTTTGTTCATTTCCTTCATGCTCTTCCAACCTAAGTCATTTCTTCCCCCAGTAACCGGCTGTTGATTCAAAGATGGAGCAAAGAAGCATCTTCCTGCTTAAAATCTGTGCGTGTTTTACAGTTTAAATGGAAGCCAGGAGTGAAACATCACCGGGATACAAATGTGTGGCTGCTTCATAAGGTTTTTGATATAAAGATATATATTCCTTTTCACTCGGAGGGATGTAAGAAAACTGCTAAGGTTGCAGAGGACAAGACTTTGAATCCAGAGGTTGTCCATGTTTTTAATTTTAAGCCACAAGGATGATCTGGGTGAAAGGAAGAATGAGAAAAACCCACCACGTTTATGAAGATCTTTTCTACTGAACCAGGACGAAATTGGTTCTGGTTTAATACTTAAATTAACTGTTCAACTATAGTAAACACCAGTCTAGGAGAAGACACGGGCACCAGAACTCAGAAGGAAGGGAGCAAAAATAAAGGTCTAGTTAAAACCACACTAAGTTTTAAGAGGTCAACGGCATTCATACATCGCAAGAGAGCACACACAACCATTGAGCCTTCCAGACACAAGAAGATGGAGCCCAGCCAAGGTTGAAGGCCATTGCTACAGTCTTCCAGTCAGGTAGCAGGAAGAACACAGGGCAGTCAGAAAACTCCCTGAGATAAAAAAAGCTGGGGGTAATACGAAAAGAACATGGGGAAAATGGGAGCCAAGATGTGAAAGTAAGATAAATCAGAATAGTAAATGTCAGCAATCCCATATTCTGAGATAATAGATCATCAATAGCAAAGGTTTATAACTGCTGAATACCCGCAATTTGACTGAAACTTGGTAATTTATTGAGAACTAGCACTTCTGTTCTCCCGGTTCATTTTGATTTAGCGACATTCTTAGCTGTGACAAACCCACGATGAAACTCTGGTGGACTTGGAAGAACTCCATATTCTCCAACTCTAGGTCAGAGACAGGCCAGCAGACAACGTACTCGGCCCTTCGAAGAAACTGCAATGTTTCCTGAGCTGCTTCTTCCAATCCCGCCTCCTTCTAGCACAGCTGGATGGTTCCCAGGCTAAGGTGGCTCCTCTAAAGCAACCTGGTTCACACCTTGCTGGGTTGTGCGCCAGGATGCCTGGGGGCTCTTCCTCCTCGCCTTACTTGCCTATTTTTCCACAAAACAGAATTTCAACTGCGTTAATTAAAGAATTACAGAGGTTTGGTGAAATGGAAAGGAAATTGTATTATTGAATACAATAGAATAGAATTCTTTATTGGCCAAGTGTGATTGGACACACAAGGAATTTGTCTTTGGTGCAGGTGCTCTCAGTGTACATAAAAAGACAAGATACATTTGTGAAGAATCATAAGGTGCAACACGTAATGATAGACTCATAGGGTACAAATAATGTTGCTTATAAGACATCATAGATGTCTGAAGGGTATAGCCCCCCCACCCCAAATAGCAATCCTATGACGCATGTTTATGGGCATGTATGTGGCCAAGTGTTCTCCCTCCCAGAGAAGCCTGGGGAAAACTTGGTGGCTACATATGAATTCTATAATCCTTCATTTTCAGCCACTCTATGGTGTTACCTCTTTGTCAGTAAAGGATGGAGTAAGTAGGGTGGAGCTATTACCTCCTTTTTGACTGGGCCATGGCTTCCCTGTGTCCCTCACCACTGTGATGGTGAGGAGCAAACTACGACAACCCATGAAACTCAGGGCTCTGGATGAAAACCACCCCTGCTTTCACTTTCCCAACTGGATTTCAAGGCTCTACACTATACCAGCCCTGCCCATGGTGGAGTCTAAGTTGACATTCTCTTTATAATCAATTCAACTCAGTTTTAAAAAAACAACACTTAATCCCTGTTGAATAGGATGGGAACAGAGGTTTAACTTCTACCTTTCCTTCAGAATTTCTCCAGCACTTGGCCTGAGAGGAACCCTGACTTCCATTTCCAAGTATACAAAATTTGCTCCATCTTCTATTCACCTGAAGCAGGGATAAGGCAAAAGCCAGGAGGAACATGGCGCACTTTGTGACTTATTCGGTTTGTTGAGATTTACTGCCCAATGATCGATACTAACAGAGGACGAATTCCCTTCCAGATGACTCAGCAAGTGCTGGGCCCCCCCAAGACAATTGGAGGAAGCAGTAATTCTCAGGGAATGAAATGTTTTCTTCCAAGGGTAAATCAAAAACGGATACCTTCCCATTTAGCAGTATGTCAGAATGAAGATTTTTGACACCCCAATAAGATATGACTTCACAACTTGCAGCATTTACTCCTAGTGTGTAAGGGGAGTGACACTGCCACTACTCAGAGGAATTTATATCAATCACTGCTTTATCCCCCGTTTCTCATTCAACAAGAGCCTCTGGACCAGCCATCGTAAATTTCAAGCACTGCGTCGCAAACTGCAAGCAATACGGTTGGCAAAGGAGAAATACGTTAAGAGTTAGCTGCCCCACCTGAAAAACTGGTGGCAGGTTGCCCAAAAAAGAAACAACACCGTTCCCATTTAAGATGTGGAGAGAACAGAACCTGCCTCTGACGGCAGTTACAGGATTTTCTTCATGTAGATTTCCCAAATAGCTTGGAAAAGCCACTTACTGCCCTGTGAAATGCTGCGAAGGACCGTCACTAGACTTGACAAGTTAATGAGACCAGGATTATGGGAGCATTATTATTTTAGCAGAATATTGTGTTTCAGTCATATCCTCCTCGTGAGTTTGGGGAGAAAATCTTGCTCAGACATCTGCGTCAGTCATCGTTATATGACATTAGGAGGGACACGGAGTCAGCATGGAGGTGGAGGCAGTTTTCTGCTCCTTCAAGATCGCCAGGAATGGGAAAAAAGAGGCCACAGGTAGGAAATGACAGGGCTGCCCACGCTTTGAAGTGGTGCTTCATTTCAACTTGGCCTTGAGGGAAACGGGGTATCTGCAGGGGGTGGTCAAAACGGACAATATGGCAACCGCAGGGGCACAATCAAAGCTGTACCCATTCATCACCCGTAAAAATGGGCGGGGCCTCACCGCCATCTTGATTTCCCCCTCCCCCTCCTTTTCTTCAAATCTTCTTTGCTAAGGAGGCCTCTCCCTTCTTCTGAAGTGCCCGGGGCCCCTCCAAACGCCAAACCCGGAGGCTGGAGTGGAAGAAGGAAGTGGAGGGACACCCAGCATCTCCACAAAAATGGCCTCACTTTCCCACAGGGGTGAAATTCTACCGGTTCGGCCCGGTTCTCCCGAACAGGCAGCAACAAATGCTTCCGGTTTGCAGAACCGGTAGTAAAAAATGCTTTTTAAAAAGTAAAAAAAAAAAAAAAAGGTTCCAAAGTAACACTGATTGTCACAGCTGATGAACCTTTTAGAAAACTTTAAAAAAAGCATTTTTACCATCTATTTGCCAGAACTGGTAGTAAAACAAATGCTAAAAAAAGTTTTTAAAAAGTGCCAACTCTCAGCTGTCTTTGACAATCAGCTGAGGGAATATGAACCTTTTAAAAAACTTTTTAAAAGCATTTTTAAAAAACTAACTATTCACTGGAACTATGTCTCTGTGAGGTTCCTGCTTCTTGTGGGGGCCATTTTGTGTGAAGTCCAGCTGCTTCTGCATTGTGTGTGGGTCAGTTGTGTAGCTTTTGTGTTATTTGTGTGTGAAAGTTGGTTTTTGAGCTCTTTGTGACTCTGTGAGGTTCCTGCTTGCTGTTGCAGGGGCAATTTTGTGTGCTTTTGCATTGTGTTTGGGTCAGTTGTGTGGCTTTTGTGTTGTTTGTGTGTGAAGTGTGAGAGTTGGTTTTTCAGCTCACCCAGTCACATGACCATGACCACCAAGTCACGCCCACCCAGTCACATGACCATCAAGCCACGCCCACCAAGCCACGCCCACAGAACCGGCAGTGAATTTTTTTAGATTTCACCCCTGCTTTCCCACCTTGATAGGCAAGAAGCAAATTGACCCATGAAAGTTGTTTCATTGAAAGAAAGTGGGGAGGCCTGGAACAAGACGGAGGAAACAGATTATATGATGGTTCAAATGCAAAGAAGAAAGAAAAACAAATGCAGAATTGATATGTGCAAGAGCAAAAGCTATTTTATGCTTTATGTGATGGAGCCATTATCCTTTTTAAAGCTAATAATTCAATGCCTCCTTTTATTCCAGGTAGCAAGAGAAGGTGAGGAGGGAGATTATGATTATGCTACCAGAGCTTCTTTCCAAGATTTGCTCTATTCCTCAACGGGGAGAGACCTTTCTCACCATATACTCCATTTTTTCTTTCTTTCATTCTTTTTCATTTGTTCCTGCATTTTTATCCCTTTGTTCATTTTCTTGTCTTTCTCAGGGTTTAGTTTGCATTAGTTTTTGCAATTCGAATCTCAACATTTCTTGAAAAATGTAATCAGGGCCAGCGAGATGGAAAAAAGCAGAGAAAATGAGCGATTATGAAAGTTTTTTTTCTAAAGTGGCTTTTGAAGACTTCTGAATGTACATGTAATTAAGAGTAATATAAAAAATTAAATAACGCATCATTAAATTATTAATGGATGTAATAGATTTAAATGAAAAGATATGTAAATACGTTGAAGAGTCACTTGCTTATATAATCTGCGCTTGTGAGTCACTGACATGTTTCTGGAGTAATATTTTAATGTGCTTAACTAGATTTATGGGAAACTCTTTTCATGATAAAGGTATTTTAAATATAAAATACAGAATAAAAAAAGAAAGAAGATCAAATACAAAGGAGCAGAATAAAAAAAAAGATTAAAAAGAAGTGTCTTCTGGTTTTGTTTTACGGCAGCTGTAAGAGTAAATAAAAATGCGTACAGCATTGCTTACAATTTTTCTATAATTTCTTGTTTTTATTCTAATTCTCTGGCACAGATTTCATGATATTTTATGACTGTCATCATTTATTTTCTTTAAATTAGATGCATAAATGGCTTGTAATCTTTTTTTTTTCGGTTCAGTTTTCTATCGCCCTTTTTTATTTTCTTGTTTTATTTTTGTTTCCATTTTTGCCTTCCATAAATATATAAAATTTATTCATATATAAATGCAGGTTTTTCTTTTTTTTCTTTTGCAAAGAGCGATCCGTATCAGAAATAAAGCATGTGCAGGAACAAAGGGAATCCTTTGGGAATTAGAATAGTAGAAGGCAAGGATGCATGTGGTCTCCTTGGACATACCTAGTAACAGCAGTGACCCTTAGACTTACCCCATTTTTTGGACTATAAGATGCACCAAGATTTCAAAGAGGGAAATAAGAAAAAAAAAGTTTTTGTCCTCCCCATTCCCAGGAGCATTCTGCAGGCCTCCTTAACCCTCTGGGCACACTGTTTTTTTTTTTGCAAAAACGGTTTTTCACCTGTTTTTTGCAAAAATGGGGGCGTTTTTGCCTTCCCCCAGCAGCATTCTGCAAGCCTCCCAAACCCTCTGCTGCCATTTTTAGCAAAAATGGGATGCAGGGGCGGGGCTTCAGGAGGCCAAAAATTTTCCTGTTAGGGGAGGAAAAGGTGCATCTTATACTCTGAAAAATACGGTATATATATCACTTCACAGTGTTTTACAGCCCTCTCTGAGCGGTTTACAGAGTCAGCCTACAGCCCGCTACCACCTGGAGGTCCTCATTTTCCTGACCTCAGAAGGACGGAAGGCTGAGTCAGCCTTGAGCCGGTCAGGATCGAACTGCTGGCAGTGGGCAGAGTCAGCCGGCACTACTGCATTCTAACCATTGCACTACCAGGGCTCTTTCTGTCAAGCGAGAGGAAGAGATATAATAAATGGTGTCGGCATAGCTAAGATTCAGCTGTCTTTCCTTTTATTTTTCTCACCTCTCCCTTTTAATTTGCCTTCATATATTTTCCTTTTCCTTTTGGCCTTTGTTTTCTCTGAAAGGAATGCATTTCTGACACCCCCAGTTTCAGTATTTGCTCTTTGATTTTGGATGTGAGATGGAAGTTTAGACGTGTCAACATTAAAACATGTTTTAGGTGCCTTTCAGAAGAGACAGTTCACATAATTTAAAGGTAAATACACCCTCCAATTGAACTCCCTTCTCCGTGACTTTCTTTGACAGGTCCATGCAATTTCTTTGGCAATGTTAACAGGAGTGGTTCTGCCACTGTCTTTTTTCTAGGCTCCTTGTTAATATTCTACGTTTTTGTGAGATTCCTATTCGATATGTTCTTGGCCCAAAACTTCTTAGTTTTTTGAACCTGAAAAAGTAAACTACAACAATTCATATCTGTGATTGATCGGTTACGCACCAACAATTTGATGTCAACTCTTAGCAACTAAAGACATAGATTTTCTCCAAGGAGTTCTGTCTACAAGATCTCAGGCTTTCAGGTCTTCCAATGGTCCTCCTGTCTCCATTGTGGTTGAGTCCATCCATTTTGCTGCTTCTTCTTCTTCTTCTTCTTCTTCTTCTTCTTCTTCTTCTTCTTCTTCTTCTTCTTCTTCTTCTTCTTCTT
>JANHFT010009349.1:0-11654 GCA_032467955.1 Pseudoxenodon macrops
GGTTCTATGATGTCACCAGCTGCTTGCAACCTACTCTATAGAACCGGTGCGAACCGGTAGGATTTCACCCCTGGATTCTATGGTACTTCTTCATATCATATCCCACTCTCCTCTGCTTCCCAATTCGATGTTGGCACTCTGCTCTGAAGATACTGGAAGCTGTGATTACTTGTTATTTCACGGCCTTGCATGACACATAAATAAATCATGACATTGTATTAGTATCATTTCAGCTTTGGGAGTTAAATAGTGCAGGGTTATACTTCTCTTTTAAGTAGAAAAACAGGTACAAAAGCCAATGGGTGTCAGAAGTATAACAATTTGCCTTCAAAATGGTAGCAAAAATTCTACTAACACCATTCTGTAAAGAAATAAATACAATGTTTTGAATGGAATAGGACGAACACAACTAATTTAAAAATAAAAAGCTCGCGGTCTAACTCACACTTTTAAAAGTACCACTGAACACAACAGGACTCAATTGTACAATGCTTAGAATGGCGCCTGTAAGGATAATACTGCAATTTCATGCGTTTCCTACATACTCCCAGTCAGTAGTGCTATTACATTGGGGCAGGAGTTCAGGACAGCAAATTGGTGTAATCTTTGCACAAAATGAAAGAAATGTATGCATAATTGCATACTCTCATTTTGCCGCACAAATCCTACTAGGAAGAAATCACAAAGAAGAAACCAGTCTTCCATAATATTCAGCCCAGGTGGATCTACCATACACATTTGTAACTAGAGGTAATGGTTTCTAAAGTTTTTTTTTTTTAAGTCAGAAAACTGTGGAAACCAAGGTTGTTTCAAATAACAAAAATATGTTGTTCAGCTGATGACATCAGGATTATGGAAGGGGGGGGGAAAGGCTTATGGACGATTATGATGACAGCTCCAGATGTTTTAACTGGAAATGAAAACATTCTTGATACCCCCAATATATAGTCCCATTGAAGAGATCAATTATTTGTTTGCCACTCCAGAGGGAGAGCTAGTTCTTATGAACTCATAGTACAGGAAATGAGAATTGCTTGAGAGTAAAATGTAGCTCAGAAATGGGAGAAATTACTGCTAGAGTTAGAAGGGCCTATTTCCTTTGAGATCTTCAAGCATAAACGTGAAGATTAGCCCTCTGTATCCTGAACTGAACAAAGTGTTGGATCAAACAACCTACCATGGCATTTCCAATAGGGTACTCTTTAGATGTGTTGGGCTACAACTTCCAGAAGCAACAATCTAAGTATTTTGACAGCACTTAAGCTGGTTAGCTGAAATTCAGACAATGGATGTCAGTTGGTTACTAAATCGTGCCATATTTTAGACTTGAACAATACCTAAACTCTAAACCAGGGGTCGGCAACCTTAAACACTCAGAGCCACAAAGGTCCTAACCGGAAGCCCCCGGTTCACTTCTGGAGCCGACTGAAAGTCCGATACCCCCACCATAGAGTCTACTCCCAGTGCGGCATCTTTTTTCCTCGTCTAGTCCTAACTGAAAGCTGTATCAATTGTGGAGCTGGCCGGAAAACCCACCCCTTGTCATAGAGTCTCCTCCTGGCATGCCCTGCTTCTCCCCCCCAAAACTGGAAGCTCCTCTCAAAATTGTGGTGCCGACCAGCAACAGGGAACCACAGCAGAGGAATGAAAGAGCCACATGCAGCTCCAGAGCCGCAGGTTGCTGACTCCTGCCCTAAACCAACCAATGAGACTGTGTGCGTGTATTCAGTAACCTACCAGACCTGCTTAAGTGTATTGTATACCTTTGAGTTGCAATATACTTAATTTGGAAGTTTTCCTGATTATATAGAAGCTGCAATTCCAAGGCTATTAATAATTGTATTGGAAGATTATCTGCATGCATACCAACCTCAGCCGTGCTACATACAAAATACTGGAAAACTGAATTTTTCCACAATCTCTCCCTTGCATTTTCTCCCTTTCATTTTTAAGTGTAGTTTTCTTTCTAAAACTTCAGAACAGCAAAAAAAAATTTTTGGGGGGGGCAATGTTGGAGCCTTTTAATCTCAGCAACTGCCTCAATTTTGTTAAAGTTTGCTGGTCTGGTTTGTTTTCATGTTACTTGTAAGAGACTAAAACAGCAGAGCTGAGTATTAGGCTGCTTATATTTCCATCAAAGCATACAGATGAAAAAAAAAACCAATCTTCTACCACAGGTTAAAGTTCCCGTTGCAGATAAAATGCCAACAAAAAGAAACTTTGGAGATGGGACAGTCCTGGCACCACACACAAGTGGAAAGGACAAACACACACAACCAGTTATCAGATCAGTTGCCTACTGGGTGAAGAGCAAAGGGCACAGGGTGAGGAGAGGCAGAGATATATGGAACAGCAACATCCTCTACTGGCTGATCAGTCAATGGTCTAAGGCAGGGGTCTCCAACCTTAAGCCTGGAGAACTTCAACTCCTAGAATTCCCCAGCCAAATTCTAAGTGTTGATGTCCTCCAGGCTTAAAGTTGCCAAGGTTGGAGACCCCTGGTCTATGGCAACAAAAAGGAAGGAAAAAAAAGACAGGATGAAAGAAATAAGAGTCTTCAAGAAAATTCCCTCGAAAGGATAGCTCTTGGTTTTTCTGGAGTTTACTCCTAGTTGTCTCCAGATTCCTAACTTTAGCTACCGGTTTTCAATGTCCACCATGAAGCTGATGGAGAATGGGATCTGGATTGCTGACAGTTATAAGGTGACTGGTATCAGTGGTGATACAGAAGATTACTGGCACCCACTGACTGTAACAACGGCACAATGGGATTTAACCCGTTATTCCAAACCTGGAGATTGATTTGCTTCCCATAGCTATTTATCTCAAAGCCTATTTCCATCATGAGTTGTCTTTCTAGCATTATCTTTTTGGTAATTCACGGCCGCTCCATGCTGTTACCCACCCACCCACAGAGTTCTCATCACTAGTGAAGATGGCTCCTTTTCATACAGTAGCAGTTGACTTTATGGGAAGGGAAAAATCATATTTTAAAACTTCTTTTCTGAGTCTGGTGAAGCCTGTGATTCCACCAGGCTGGATATGGAGGGGAGAGAACTGAAGACATTGAAACTATCTGCTACACCCCGTCATTAGCTGAGATCTGTTAAACATTTATTTCCAAAAAATGCAAACGAATGATGCCGTTTGCAAAGGAGGATCTGAACTACGGTAGCCCACCTGCTTTAAAGGTACATTTGGCAGTTATGACTCAATGTCAGAAGAGATGGTAAAACAAATACATTTTGAATGTATTTGTTCAATGTTTGTAATTACCTGCTGACCAACTCTGGGCTATTTCTGCACTTATCAGTGTACTTGACTGGGCCAAAGTTCAGAATTTGTTCGTAGCAACATCTGTGTTGAACATCTGAAAGTTCCAGAATTTGTTCATCTATACGTCTGTAATTTCCAGGAAAATGACTGGGAATGGACCAGGAAGAGAATAACACAGCATTTCTCTAAAATGTACTATTGTTATTTCCTTAGAGATGCAGCTGAATTTTCTCCAAGTAATTATCTGTGAACTAGAAATGGGGTTGTCTCATTCACTTTGAAGATTCAAGGAAGATGCTTAAAACAAAAGGAGAAGCTAGAAGTGTAAAGGACTGCAAACCAGCTCACTATCTAAGGCAGGGGTCAGCAAACACTCAAATAGCCACAAAGATCTTAACCGGAAGCTCCCCCCCCATTCAATTCTGGAGCTGACCGGAAGTCTGGTTCCCCGACCATAGAGTCTCCTCCTAGCACAGCGTTCTTTTTCCTCTACCTATCCTAACCGAAAGCCCTATCAATTGTGGAGCCAACAGATGACAGGGAGCCACAGCAGAGGGATGAAAGAGCCACATGCAGCTCCAGAGTCACAGGTTGCTGATCCCTGATCTAAGGGCAATCAAGAATCATTCTTGGAGGGTTTGTTTGCTGAGTGAAATCAACTCTTCCTGAATTCCTTCCCAGTCCAATTATTATGGTAGCTTCATCAAGTTCCCCTTTCATCTTATCCCAGAGCAGCTACACTGTGCCTTTTATTTTTGATATTAAATTTATTTGTCTTCATACCATCTCCATCCTATATTTAGGTTGGGTTTTGTTTTTTTGCAGTTTCTGTGGAAAGAGTGCGAGGAATTAAAAACAGAGACTGCTCGGTCTCATATATATACCTATATGATCATGGGGGACCTTTATTTTATTGAAAACTAAATTTGATCAGTAATTATGAATTAATTATTATTAATCTATTTTGTTGCCCTTGTCTGCCTTTGTTCAGTATCTAGCAGGAGCACACAGACAAAACACACACAAATGCAAGGGGCACATATTTATTCAGGGAACACATTTATTTTGCTTGAAGTTGGCAAAACTGGAAGTTGGGCCTTGCAAGGACGTTTGTCTGGGGTTATCATTCACTTCTACTCTTCCCTTTTTTGTGGATCTATGAAATTTAGAGTCTTCTTCCTTTAAGGTAAGCATGAGAATAAAGGCACAATAATAGTTTGAAAGGCATTAGAATAGGATTAATGGAAGATTATACAGGATATGTCTATTTTTGCTGCCAGGGAATGGAGAGGCTACTTTGTATCTTTGTACCTTCACAAAAATTATGGTACAAAGACTTCGGACATTTCAGAAAACTAGTTCAGTCTTTAGAACTCAAGTTTGTGACACCAAAGTTGAATAACAAAGATACTGTTTTCTCTGGCAACCTCAGATAATGTTGGACTATAACCGTCATCACCCTCATTAAGTCAAAGGCAAGTAAAGGTTTCCTTCGGTCAATTACTTCCACTCTGCTCCGCCATTCTCCAACAAGATGTTCTCCATTAATTTTGGAGCTGAGCTGAAATATAGCTTTATATCTTCCCTCCTCTCTGACAGACAAACAGGCAGAGGTACTCACTGAAATGTCTATGGAGATTCTCAGTCACCCAGGTTGTGATTTTTCAAAAGGCAACTGGACTTTGTTTTTCCTTGAAGAAGGAAAAAGCTTCTGAAGAAGCTTCTTGGATGAGAAGCAAAATGTCTTCAAGGAAAAACAAAGTCCAGTTGCCTTTTGAAAAAGCACTTTTGGGACACACTGACATGTTGTCAATGGGTCTAATTATAGCACCATTTCTTAGGGCACCATTCCTCAAAACCTGTGGGCCGGGCCGGCTTGCTTAGATCTGGCCCGTGGGGCCACCCTGGAAACAGTGAAGGACCAGCCCGTGGTGCCTCTGCCAGCAAAAACGGAGCTCAGGAGGGCTGCCTGTGGCCCTCCAGAGCTCCATTTTAGCTGGCAGAGTGCTCAGATAGTGGCGAAATCCTACCGGTACACCCTGGTTTGAGTGAACCAGTAGCAGCAGTGGCGGGTGGTTCTGAGAACTGGTAGCGCTGGAAGCGCAAGGCTCTGCCCACCCGCTGTAACTTCAATGGTTTTTTACCCTCTGTGCATGCGCAAAGCATTCTGCGCATGCGCAAAGCATTCTGCGCAGGGGGTAAAAACTTGTACCCAAAGAGGCATGTGGACTTCCAGTATGTGGACTTCAAAACTGGTAGGGAAGGTAAGTAGATTTCAACACTGCGCTCGGACCACCACAGGCACCCCCGTGTGACGTTGAGCTGGCCATGTCCATCCTGGCCACATGTAGCCCTCAATTAAATCAAATTTGATGCCCCTGCTTTAGGATATAGACCTGAAAAATCCAAAATATGGGAAACCCAATGCGGGAGTAGAAATTTATCTGTAGATACATCAGTCCTTTAGGGAATACTAATCTATCCGTACTTCCAGAAGCAATGCATAGAACGGATTGGCAAAAAAATGGATAACATTTTAGGATCACTGTCCGTAATGGACTTTTGATGATGCACTGAAAGGTCATATTCCCAAAAAAAAGGTGGGTGAGGTCCAAACAAAAACTAACTTGAATCTGTTTCATTGACATTTATGCTTTAAGTAGTTAGTACCTTTGCAGGTATTCCTTATGACATTTGGGACCAGAATTTCCATTGCTAAGCAAGGCAGTCATTAAGGGAGGCAATTTTACAACTTTTATCATATTGTTAAGCAAATCACGGCAGTAGTTAAAGAGAATTAGGCAATTGGTAAGCAAATCTGGCTTCCACTATTGACTTTGTTTATTGAAAGGCAGCTAGGAAAGTCACAAATGGTGGTCATGTGACCTCAGGACCCTGCAAGCATCGTAAATACATGCTGCTTGCTTAGAGCCCGAATATTGATCACATAACTGTGGAGATGCTGTGATGGTCATAAGTGTGAGGACTGGTCTCACTTTTTTCTGTGCCATTGTAACTTTGAACTGTCACCAAATGAATGGTTGTAAGTTGAAGACTACCTGTACATGAATAGGGAATAATTGCACCGATTTGTCCAATTTCTGCAACCACTCATCTCAATTTAATATTACCTCTCTTCTGCATCATTAAAAGTTACCATTGTTAGTTTCTGGGCTTCTTTTCAGGTTATGCAACTCCTAATTTGTTGTATCTCATAATGACCAGAGAAGTTTACTCCTGGTCCTTGTTTCCATTCTCTTTGGCCTTCACTGTGTTTCTGGAGCAAAAGATTTAAGACTTTATTCAGCATGATTCTTCGATCCAATATGCTGCCTTTGACATAACATATAAGGAACAGGGTTGGTAAAATTGTGGTAGAGGGGGGTGGGGAGGAGGTAGAAGGGAAGAAGTACTTCAACAAGATTTTACCCAACTGATAATGTGACTGTTTAACTTTTTTCCTGTGAATTGGGTGGGTTACGTGTTTTTTTTTCCAAAGAATAAACTCATCTGAACTTTGCATCTTGCTAAATATTTACTGAGCTTTTTTTGTTTCAAAATTGGTCCTTTTAAATCTAGGCATAGAATGATTAGCCATTTTTACACTAGTTGTTTTTAATTATTGCTTTAAAAAAATGCTTGATTCCCATCCTTAAGCAATACTCCAACCACGGAGTTTTTAATCCTCACAAACTATTGTGACATTCTAAGGCATTCCTTTTTTCTCATCTCCCTTTTTTAAAAGGTAATTAATCCTATATTTCAGCCTTTCTGATCTGGCTGACCATGCTGCCTCAAAAGAGTTCTGGAGTTGTAATCCCACACATCTGCAATACCTGGAAATCAATGGCTCTTATTTTTGAATGTGCCATAAATATATTGCCAGAACCATAAGTTGAGAAATGAAAGTCGACGGAATGACTTTATCTGTTTTTTCAACGTATCTGTGCACTTTGAAATGATCGGATGAGAGTTTGGTCTTGCAGACTGCCATCAAATCATTTCAAAATGCACGGGTAAGTTGAAAGAACAGAAAGGGAAAAGATGCTCTATTCTACCATGGATATCCAGTAAATTCAATTAGTCCTGCATCTGTCGTATAGCAACATCTGAAAGGTATGCTAAGCTTAGAAGAAATCCAGTTAATATGCTTGTGTTTACTTTGAGCCAGAAGCTGCTTCTGATCTAAACTAGTTGTACCAACATTTTGGAGAGAGTCTAGTGAAAAGAAAGACTAGGAGGGATGACATGATAGCAGTGCTTCACTATTTGAGGGACTGCCACAAGGAAGAGGTGGTCAATCTATTCTCCAAAGTACCTGGAGATAGGACAAATTAATCAAGGAGAGAAGCAACCTAGAACTAAGGAGAAATTTCCTGAGTTAGAACAGTTAATCAGTGGAACAGCTTTGCCTCCATAAATTGTGGGTGCTCCATCACTGGAGGTTTTAAAGAAGAGATTGGACAGCCATTTGTCTGAAATGGTATAAGATCTCCTGCTTGAGTAGGGATTGGATAGATAGAAAACTTCCAAGATCCCTTCCAATTCTGTTATCCTACTAAATTAAGGAAGAGGGAAAGAAAAAAGGAAACTACTAAGAATCCTGCTTGTGGAGATACCTACAAGTACTTGTTCAATCAAGGGCATTAATTACCTACAGCAAACAATGTATTCTGGGTAACTACATTTCTAATTTTCAGATAGTGTTGATGGCAAGTACTCACTCACAACATAAGTTTCCACTGGATGGTTATTTACAAAACGGCTGCCATGCGAATATAATTTTCCTCCAACTTGCTTCGCCTCTGAAGATGCTGTCTAACACTCCTTGCTTTCTTTAATTATACCTTCTCTCCCAAATCCATGGACAAGCACCATCATATATCTACCCAGCCATTTCTAAACATGATTGTGAAGCCTATGAGATGACCAGTTATATCACTGGGAGCAAGGAAGCAGTGAACAACGTCAAAGCTTGTACTTTGCTTGGCTGAATAGTAACGTGTCCAATTATTTTTCCTTGAAAGCCATATTCAGAAAAACGTAAAACTTGTATGCCATAGAGATGTTTAGACACTCTATAGCATTATCCTAGTAGCCTATTGAAGTCCGCAGTCTTGTTGGATTGTTACCCATGGGTTGAGCTTACATTTGAGGGCAAAATCACGCAAAGCCGCATTGCTCAGCTTTTGTGGGTTATCAAATGCGTTCTGCTCCGAATCGTCTTCCCGTGGATGAGAGAAAAACCTGCTTGTTCTTTCCCTCTTAAAACTATTACATAACATTTACAAGACAAGCATTATCATTTATTCATGCAACATGTCATACGTTATAAAAGTGGCTAGATAACTGCATTTATTAAATAAATTTTGGTGGGGGGTGGAGCCCAACACCACAAAATACAACTATTATCTCTAAGTTCAGCTCTCTCTAGTTTTTCTCCCGTACTTCATTGGCCATTGCCAGATTTCACAACTGAAAGATATTGCACCAAAAAGACATGGGCAAGGAGAAGGCATACTATCACATTAACATTTATGATTTTTTTTTAAAAAAAAGATCTCCATGTGGTACATAAAGTGCTTCTAGAAGTGGTGCAATCAAAAATAAAGGGGGAAAAATCCTTCTCATTTAGATACTAACAAATGCATACAAACAGAAAAGTACTTTTTACAGCCTTGAGAATCAAGCAAGATCAGGATTCATTCAAAATGCCTCCATGGCAAGAGGAAAGAATTGGTAAAAGTCACTATACAACAAACAATCAAACATTCCCCACCCCCTCCCAATGACAATAGTGCCCAAACCCATCACCCAAAAAAAATGCTATAATACATATAAATACTATCAAGAAATAGGGAGGCAACTTCATTATTGAAGGAGAGATTTGGCATGCTGGAATATGTCACGATTTTCCTGTAAATATCCAGGCGATTTGTAGAAATATTGTCTCCACCCCGTCACAAATTTTGCTTTTGTTGCGGTTTGTCCAAAACCACAATGCACACATTTAAAAAGGCATTTGGTACTTTAGGATATTTCCAATTGCAGAAAATATCTTACAAAAAAAATATTACTTATTCTAAAAGACCATGATGCTAAAAACAACAAAAAGCAGATTTTTGGGGAGAACAAAAACGCTTATGGCATACATACAATCTAGACAAATTAAGAGGAAACAAAATGAGTTCGTTCTTCCATACATTATTGGGTTGTTGTTGTTTTTTAATTGCAAGGAAATAAAACTTGAAAATCATTGTTTCAAAGTAAACGTGAACTGTAATACTATACCTGTAAAATGATTAATTCCATTCATTGCCATTAAAAAGTATGTAAAACATTTATTAAGGGCTTTTGCCTACAGAGGCACGACATAAATAGACAAGTCCTGCTGAAATGTCATTAGAGTATATATATCAACCAGTGGGTAATTTGTTGTGGAAATTTCAGAAATACTATCCACAAGTGAAAGAAAGTTATTTCCCATTGCTGGATTCAGACATCGGCACCGGACAGAAGCTTCTCGCTCCACCGTGCAATCGTTCTGCTCCATCTCCTGAAAAAAGTCTGCTGGAAAATCAAAAAAGTGCTTGCAGAACTTGTTCCGAGAACAGAATCTTTTGTTTTACTAATAAGATAACAAGAAGAAGAAGAACAAGAAGAAGAAGAAGCAGGAGCAGGAGCAGGCGCCCGCTTAATCCACTCCTTCAAATCCTTGAGCATTTTCAACGGCCATAAGAAGCTTCTCTCGCAATTCTTCGAAAGATTCATACGGAGGTAAGTCAAGGCGATTAAAGCTGCAATGGAAGAAGGTTGGGGATTGAAGTAAAAGCAGGCAGGATTGTGTTCGTTTCAAATTAAGGAATCTGGTTTTTCAGAGTGGGAAAAGACTCATGGCATTTCTGAGGAATTTCACCTTTAAAAACCAAACAAAAACCCACTATGTTTGAAAGGAACCTTTCTTGAGAAGTGACCAATGAATAAAATTCCCAGCTAGACGTTCAGGTAAAACCTGGTCAGATCCAATTCTGCAGTGAATCTATGTGTAAATATAATCCCAGGGTCCCCAAACCATGAAAAGCTAAGATTTGTGGTATTACATTTCGCCAATAAAGAGACTAAATCTGACTTCCTATGTGGGTTTGTAGAGAACAGAAATGGAAGAAAGAGGATTAGGTTGTCATATCTTGATAGATTTCCTGGGAGGAATTCTGTGGGTAACATACCACAGTCATAACCAATAGTGGCTTGAGCTTTTTCTCCATCAAATCCTCCATTTTCTTCCACCAGCCCTCTCCCTCTGTGCCATTTCCCAATTTAATCAAAAATTCCTCCCAACACTGAGATGTAACTTTTCAACAGAAAAGTATCTGCTCCTATAAAGCTATAAAACCAGTGCTATGGCTCAGCGGTTAGGATGCTGGGCTTGGCGGCTAGAAAGTCGGCAGCTCAGGTTCAAGACTTGAACATTCTGTGACCGGATGAGCTCTCATCCTGTTCACCTAGCAGTTTGAAAACATGGCAATGCAAGTAGATAAATAGGTACTGCTTTTGTTAAAGTTCCTCCCCACAGTGCTCTGTAATGTCATGCTGGCCACATAGCTGCAAAATATCTTTGGACAGCACTGACTTAATGGCCTTGAAATGGAAATGAGCATCATGCCCTATAGTCGGTAATAACTAGTGGAGTAAAATCTGCAGGGACTCCTTCCCCTTCCCCCTTCTCTTCTCTTTCCTTCCTTTCTCTTTCTTTCCTAACATAAACCTACTACTAAATATTTTTTTAGATTTAAGAACTGCATTTCCCATGTAAGTAGTATGCTAGATAAACCTAGGAAAAAGTGTTCAAGGCAAAAATTCAAATTTGTCATTTAAGTATAGCTTAAATATAATTAATATTAGCCCTCAATTTATTTAATAATAGTACCATGACCCAGGTATATAAAAATTACATTTTGATGTAAATGTAAATATGGGACGCACATACAAGGTCTCTGGAAATTCTCCTCTTCACTAGATTTCTGGAAAAATGAAAAGTAATCATTTTTCCAATTTAGGTTTAATAAAAACTGTTATCCTATCCCAGGGGTGGGTTCTGGTTCTTTTTGCTGCTGGTTCGCTCAGGGTCGCACCTTGAGCACGCGTGGAGCAATCAAAAAATAGCTTCTGCGCATGCGTAGAAGCAAAATCCAAAATGGCGGCACCCACCGAGACACTGAAGGAACCAGCTCTGTGACATCATCATCGAGTTACTATCAGTTCTAAAGAACTGGTTAGAACCGGTAGGAACCAACCTCTGTCCTACCGTGTTTCCCCGAAAATACGACCTGTCCCGATAATAAGCCGAATTGGGCTTTTCGGCACATGGGCTAAAATAA
>JANHFT010009350.1:13957-24574 GCA_032467955.1 Pseudoxenodon macrops
TACATTTGTCAAGAATGATAAGGTGCAACACGTAATGATAGTCATAGGGTACAAATAAGCAATTAGGAAACAATATCGATAAGAAGTCATAGGATATAAGCAACAAGTTACAGTACTGCAGTCATAAGTGGGAGGAGATGGTGATAGGAATAATGAGAAGACTAATAGTAACAGTAATTACTATTAGTAAGTACTAATACTTCAGATGATCTTGATTCTATCCCCACTAATGTGACCTAGGATTGCATGCCCCAATATCATAACCATGACATAACAGAGAATATCAGCTGGTTCCTTGGAGTCAAGCAAGGAATATGCGTGAGATCCAATTGGCATCCAGTGCCAATCTGATTATTTTATCAGGTTCAAAGTTATTTCTTTAACTATTTATTCAAACAAAAATATTAATCTTCTTTCTTTCTTTCTTTCTGTACCACTAATAAAAATAAACTATCCTTGCTTATAATACTGTTGGGTTTTAAACTTCTTGGAATAGTTACTGAAGGCATCTTTTACAGGGCTGTGGACCCCACGAGCATACTAATCTGTGTATGTTAACCCTTCAATCAGGGGTGGGATTCTACGGTTCGGACCGATTCGGGCAAACCGGTAGCTGGGAGTGAACCGGTTCACTACGACCATCAGGTGGGCTCACCTGCCCACCCCTTGCATTTTACTGACCTATATCTTCTCAGCTGAATCGCGTGGCAGAGCAGATTGTCGCAACTCAGCTGTTTTATTCCCCAGCAGTAATGTGGAAGGTAAGCTTTTGTACAATTGTGCATGCGCGCATAGCGCACATTCCGTACATTCCATGAAGCGCCAACTTGGCACAGCCAATTCACCATGGTCAATTTGTCACGGCCAAATCACCATAGTCAATTCGCCCTGGAACAACTGGCCACAGTACAATTTAACAGTTGTATTTAATTATTTAAAATAAATAAATAAATATTTTAATTTTTGCTATTTTATTCTGCCCCCCCCCTTTTGCATCCTTTCTTTACTGATTTTATTCCACCATTTCTTTGATATTAGTGTAACTCTTGTCCTGTAGTGAATTGTCCTCCAGCAAGTTGGCCATGGCAAATTGTCCATCGGGAGTTGGCTGTGGGCGAATTGTCGTAGACTCATCCTTAGAGTAGATTAATAGCAACCCTCATCCAAAAATGAATAACACATACAGTGGAACAGCTTTAGGGTGGAGGAATCTCTGCAGCAAGCCCCACCCCCACATCTACCTGTACCATCTGATAGTGATAGTGGATAGAATCAATTGACTTAATTGACATTCATGATGGATTTATCCTGTGGATTCTGATCGGCATTAGATTCAATGAAACACATTAGTCAGCTGTACAAGCGTAAAAAATATATTTATCCCTAAAGATGCTCTATGCAGAGTTGGACAAAATGAGTTACATGTTGATAGAGATATTCACATTGATATTAATTCTGGTTGTTTCTGAAAAGGAAGAAAGGAAAGGCTTGATCGAATCTATCCCATACATATCCCGTCTAATAGTTGTAGGGAGAACATTTTTTTTTTCCTATTTGTGTTGCAAAACATTTTCCATGTCCTCTTACAAATACGACTTTTTAAATAATACATCTCAGAATGTAAACTCCCTAACATCTTTCAGCTCACTACAAAAGTCTACAATCTCCATGTTTAGAATAAAGCAGTCAGCCCAAGGGTGCTACCAGGCAAGGGAAAGTGCATAAGAACAACTTCTTATTCTTGATTAATTAAACTGGTGTGGGTATGAACAGCTGGCTCTATTTCCCCACTCATTAATGCAGATTCCAGAGTCAGTGGAAAAATAGCTTTGCTTTTCCATGCTCAATTACAATGCAGATTTGTTACTTTTCAGTATGCACCAGCTATTCCCCCCACCACCACACACACACACAAATCCGGATGATTAATGTATTAAGAAATTAGGTTTTTATTTTATTTCTAAAAATGCCGCTATGGATATGTCTTTTATTAATCAAATATATTCTCCGGCATCTATTTGTGAAGCCATTGCAATCACATTTTTACACATTTCTCTTTGCAGAATGAATTGTTCAGATTTCACACAGCCAACTGCTGAAATAATATAGACCACCGGTTCCCCTCCTTTGGAGGAAAAAAACCCCCACCACAACTATCAGCCTCCTATGAAAGGCTGGAAGAAAAGAATCTGTGCTGACTGACAGATCCACAAGGTCATCTCAGAATGATAAATGTGACATGACATAATTTGACAACTGGATCCTGGTGAGGCCAATTTGTGTTTAGAGTGATGGGGCCTCTCCAAGTTACAAAAGTCACTTTTTCTCTGGCAATTCCTACTTCTAATTTTGAAAGTGTGCAAAGCAGTCTCTCTCTCTCTCTCCCTCCCTCTCTCTCTCTCTCTCTCTCTCCCTCTCTCCTAGAGTCTTTCCAGTCAGTCCAGCTTAGAAATAAGAAGAAATTTCCTGACAGTGAGAACAATTAACCAGTGGAATAGCTTGCCTCCAGAAGTTGTGGGTGCTCCCATAACTAAAGGCTTTTAAGAAGACATCGGACAGCTATTTGTCTGGAATGGTATAGGGCAGTGATGGCAAACCTTTTCGGCACCGAGTGTCCAAACCGGAATGTGTACACATGCACACCACGCAGCTGATTGTCAGGTTCCTGGTGCTCCGGCGCCAGCAAAGACCAGCTGGCTGGCATGCATGTACACACCAGAAACCTGAAGAGCACCTGGAAACAGCGTGCATGCCCACAGAGAGGGTTCTGCATGCCATCTCTGGCACGCGTGCCATAGGTTCGCCATCATGGGTATAGGGTCTCCTGCTTGAGCAGGGGGTTGGACTAGAAGATCTCCAAGGTCTCTTCCAATTCTGTATTTCTGTATTTACTTTTCCAGAGTTTCGCGCCTTGCCTCCTTTCAGACATTCATATTCCACTTTTTCCTCTGGTGACAGCTATAAGAAGCACCAAATGAAGGTTATAAACTTTTGCAGTCTTTTGTGAGCCTGCTTTCCTCTCTACAGACAGAAGCAACTCCCATGCCTATGGCATCTTTTTCTCCAATAATTACTTAATTAGGGGTTAATTGCTGAAATTATTCATTCAGGGAACCTGATGGCAGCGCCTTGACTATTTGGCAAATGTCTATGTTTGATTCCCTAAGAAGCACAGAGACCCTTCTGACATTATGTTGCTCACCCAGCTCTTTCCTAGCTGTTGCTTCTCTCCTCATAAGCTTCAAGCATAAGAAAGAGAAATGTTCCAATCATCCATCAGTAACCTACTATAGACATGCTTCTCCCTCAGGGATAGGGAAGGGCGGGGAGATCCCAGGCAGAGTTTTAGATAATCCAACAAGGAAATCAACAATTGCATAGCCAAGTTGGGAAACTAAATGTTCTCCAGGAGAAAAACTCTCTCTATATAAAAAAAACTAGCAACTTGGAGGGGGGGGAAACTAGTACTCCAACTTTTCACAGACAGACAAACACATACACACACACACACACAAAGACCAAATCACCTAGAGGAGCAAGTTATGTTGTCTTTCAAATGAATTCTGGGAAGGCCAACTTGTTTGCCTGAGCTTAGTGCGCACAAACGTGGTTGCATTCAAGTTCCATCAAAAGGATGGTTTAGTTGTATGAAGATGGACCTTAAACCCAGATCCTCTCTGAAGTTCTCTCCTGAACAGCAACGGGGAGCAAATGTGTTTGCTTCCATTTTCAACTATTGGTGATTTCTTTTGGTTGTTGAAAAGGGAGAAACTCTGGTATGGATAAGTCAACATCAACCCATGAAATATTATACAAGCCTGTTAGATAAATATAGTTAAAAATTGTAATGCTTAGAACAATCTTTTCCCCTCTGTGGATGAAGGAAAGGAAAAAGCAAACATATACGTGGAACTTTAAACTATAATTTAGAAATATATTTCTATATTATCAATAATACTGTTAATAATTTCCTGTTGGACCCACAAAGAACACAAAAATATCATAGAATGTCGTCTTCCTCAAAGCTTTGCAGTTGTTAACTGATTCTTTTTGTTTTTCTTGCTGATAATACAGTTAAGTTTACTAGCCAGAAGGTAAGGTGTGTAGTTGATTTAAAACTGGACACCTGCCAGGACTCAAATCTCATTTAGTAAAAAAGAAGAAAAATCCTCTAGGATTCACACAATATGCTTACCTTTTTGCCTAATATTCTGATATAAAATTCTGCACCATAAATTAACCCAAAGGGCTGATTCACGCAAAACACTAAATCACAAAAGGAAAAAGTTATAATTAACCAAGACTTTTGTCTGTATGCACGCATACTGAAAAGCAAAATGATGAATACCTAAGACGGTATTATAGAGTCAGCATAACTCAGCATTGATCATCACCAGCAACCAGGCTAAATATATTATGTGAATATACCTGCTAGTTCTTGAACTGACCCAGTTAAGTGTATTGTGTGAACTCAGCTGTGAATAAGCTACAACCAGCCACCTTTTGGCCTTCTGCAACTCTCCTCAAACTATTGAATTTCAGATGGATCAAAACACAATGCCCGCCATCACTACTGCCTCGTGTTAATGGGAATTATAGCCCATAATATCTAGAGGGCATCAGCTTTGAAAGGACAATTGAGCAACAAAGATTGGGAAGAGGCTCTTTGCCTTAATCAATCACAAATTCAATATGAATCAGCAGCGTGAAGAATCCTATAAAAGAAATCCAGAAGCATTTTAGGAAGCATTAATGGAAGTCTAATGCCCAGATTTAAGAAAACCCTCATTCTGTACCAAAGCTTAAGAAAAGCATTGAGAAACCAGATCATACAGTACATAGTGGGAAAAACTCAAGTGGAGGGGCGGAGGAATAGTAAGAGACTGAGGACCAATTAAAGCAAGATATGTTTGGCCTGGAGAAGTTTAAAGAGAGACATGGTTGCAGTTTTCAGATGTTTGAAAGACTATAACCCAAAAGATACACTCAATGAGTAGGAACTGCAGGAAACAGTTTTAACCCAAATCTTGGAAGAAATCTCCTAACCATGACTGATGTACAACAGTGGAACAGACTGCCTTGAAGAGATGCAGTGGAGAAATGTTCTTCTTTGTTAGAGGCATTTATTAGAAGATGGACAACATGCTGTATTTCAGAGTCTGAACTAAGCAAGAAGCTGGTCCAGACGATCTCCAATCCCTCGGTTTCTTCAACTCTGTGAAAATTAGGAAACCTCATTCTCTGACCTCCTTGGAGCAAAGGGAATGACAAACAAATGCAATTAATAATAATAAAAATGGTGTCAGACACGATCCTCCCAGAAGGTGATCTAATAACTACTAGTCCAATTATGTACAAGCAGGAGCTTGTACATACCTTCTTTGCAAGTTTACAATATTAATTTATTCAGCCCAGAATCTTCTTGTCACAGCTAAAAAGATGCGAGATCTTTCATCTAAATCTCATTATAATGGTTGCCCTCAAACATATCACATTGTGGTGTATTACACAGGCTAATTACATTCTGCGTGAAAAACATGCATCCGTTTTTAAGTTGCTGGTTCTTTCAGTATCCCCGAAAGCTGCCTTCTTTTTCACTTGAGGGAATAAAAGAAATGGCCTTGGAAGTCGTACGTTGATGATAATCACCACGTTTTGAACTTCCATATGCCTCAGGATTATCTAGTCCTCAACGTACGACCACAATTGTGTCCAAAATTTCTGTTGCTAAGCAAGACAATTGTTAAGTGAGTTTTGTTCCATTTTGTGATCTTTCTTGTTGCAGTCGTTCAGTGAATCACTGTAGTTCTTAAGTTCGTAATAGTTGTTAAGTGTACCTGGCTTCTTCATTGACTTTGCTTGCCAGAAGGTCACAAAATAACCCTGGGAAGCTGCAACCTGTTATAAGTACATGCCAGTTGCCGAGCATCTGAATTTTGATCACGTGACCATAGGGATGCTGCAAATGGTAGCAAACGTGAACATTTCTCATGAGTCACTTTTTTTCAGTGCTGTTACAACTTCAAACGGTCATGAAATGAATGGTTGCAAGTCAAGGACCACTTGTAGTCCTCTAGTAGATGACTAGACTAAAATATCTGTTACGGATTAAAAATATTATTGCAATAGAATCTCCCTTCTCCACCAACAGAGCATATTAAGTTCCCTTAACTAAATCCTGAGCATTTCCACCCTTTTATTTATTTATCAAATTTCAATGCTGCTCATCACACTCGTGTAGCTTTGGGCGGTTTACAAATAAAACGATAGAATCATAGAAACTGCCACAGTTGAAAAGAAAATTAAATCGGAGTTGAAAACAATGACTGAAAAATGATAAAGGCAACCCATCAGCCACCTCCAGGGCTGCATTACACACTTAAGACTCCCATGCCATTTGGCAGAGCCAGATCTGGAGAGTCTCGGTTAAGAGAGTGGGGGCTTCCACGCCCACCTATTACCCTGAATCTGTGTGATTGCTGGAGCCGACTTCTAGATAGCAGCCAAAAGAATGTCTCCTCTCTTGCTTTTCTCCTGGGGATGCTTTGTGGACCAACTTAAGCCGCTCCGCCTGCAAAGCATCCCTAGCTATTTGCCAAAGAGGTTGAATTGAGATTGTTGTTTAAAGTTGACGTGTGCCACTGAAGCCACTTAAAGTGTGATTTCTGATTCCCCAGGCCGTAATCTGTGACATTTAACATAAATAGTTTTCTATTCCCTGGTGACCTTTAATGGCTTTTATCATCAGCTGTGGTTTCTGGCAGGCATCTAAGAATGGCTGTCGGTTTGGCTCGGTGTCTTGTCCCCTGAATTCTCAGAGAGACCCTTGGCTTTCACTACACAAACAGGGCCCAGGGAGATGCTGCTATTGAAGGGAGGCCACCTCCAGCTCAGAAATATCATTATGTATTGCAATTAGCATTAGCCAGGAAGCCAGTTATTAAGCAGCTAGTTATTATGGTAATGGATATGCGCCACATTAACTGGGAGGACGTCAGCTTAATGCCCAATATTTTACTCTTAATTCCTCCCTCGTGGATTGTTCTGTGAGTGGCAGGAAAGATAAAAACATCAGAGGGCTGAGCCAGTGGGAAGACACGCCAGCAACAGTAGTGGAGTCTTCTGTGTCTCTCTCTTGGAAAGTTTGGCTTTTAACAGCTGGCTGAGCTGCCTTCAGGCCTTGTGCATCAGAGCAGCCATTTTGATGCTACAAGCAAGTCCTGCTTGAGAAACAGGCTTGTACAATTTTGCTTTTAAAAGCTTGGCTACTACAAACTCCCCTCTGCTAAATCGTGGGAAGGATACTTGTGATTCCTGCGTATTTCTTGAGAAAGGATGGCGAAATTAATTCAGTTTCTAGTTTTGTACAAGCTTGCCCGGTTTTCTTCCACCCACCCCCCACCCAAATCTGTACACGCAATACAGCACATTTATACATGGCAATCCATATTTTTCAAAATGAGATGTTTCAGTTTGCAAATCTTCAAGTTGCAACTACCTTGAGGCATACAAGAATGATGGGTGGTATAGATGTTTAATAAATAAATATGTAAATAAAATAAAACTCCCCCCAAAATATATATTAGGGGCAAATATACATGAAATGTGATTTGTAATAGGAGTTGTACTTGAAAAAGTACACACAGCAGGCACAGGTCATACCAAAAAGACATATAGTAAAAGAAATGCATATTGAAACTCCATGTACTAAAGCAATAGACTATTGTGGACGGTGGAGGGATCAACAGCAAAGAAAGCAGCAGGAGTATCATTTCTTGTTGTGTTTTGCCTCAGCTGTTTCCCAGCTTTATATATTTCTAGGTGCATGTAAATGAGATGGGATACAAGGAGTCCTCAACTTACAATCATTCAGTTACTGACTGTTTGAAGTTACAACACAACAGCATTAAAAACGTGACTTACAACCTTTTATCATGAATATCATAGCATGCATTTATGACAGTTGCACTATCCCAGGGTCATATGATCTTCATTTGCAACCTTGAAAGAATGGATGGAAGAAACAAAGTAATCTTCCAAATCAACTCTAACCATTGCAACCAACTCTGCGTGGGACAAACATTGATTAAAAACCAGAATTTGCAAACACCGCATGATGGCAGTCAAATGCCATCATCCCAAATCCTTAATCTCTCCCCACACCGACATCAAACAGAACCAGTTTGATTGGAGCAACACAAAAATAATTGGCCACGTTACCACCAGCCACGCTCGTGAGTTCATTGAAGGCCGATACTCCACAAGTAATTCCATCAACAGACACATTGACCTTCTACCAGCCTACGAACCCCTTAGAATCCAAAGCCAACCAGAGACAGCACCGACCCTCAACCAACCCACGCAACTTCCCTCCCACCAGTAGTTCACCCCACAGTGACCCTGACCTAATGTAACCTCCCCATCACAAGACCCATCACAAGACTCACTGAAGACTCACACCTGACACATCCCAAGACCCTCACTTGACACACCCATACCTGAGGCCCTTATAAACAGAAGAACACTGACAATGACTTTCCTTAAATACTGCTGAAGATGTTACCTAGCCTGGCAACGAAACTTTCGGAAACCAGCCCACAAGCTTGGAGAATGAATCCTCACCCTCATTTGCAAACTTCCCAGCGGGCGTCTGACAATCAAAGACAATGGGGGGTGGGAACTGGATTCACTTAACAACTGCATGAATCACGTAACAACTGATCACTTACCAACTATGGCAAAAAAAAGGTTATAAAATTGGGTGTGACTCACTTAACAGCCACCTTGCTTAGCAACAGAAATTCTTGTCCCAATCGTGGTCTTAGGTTGAGGACTAATTCAGGACCCCCAGCCAAACCAAAGTTATAGTTGAAGCATGTGCAGTAGGATATGGTGGCATGCAGGAATAAGTCATCCTGATTAAGGTGTACTTTTCTTAAGCAATAGCAGATAGGCCAGATTTAATTCTTTAAACTTGGTAGGCAAGTTTGTGTCTGGGCTGCCCCTCTTCAGTGGGCATACAGATCCGAAATGCATTCAAAACTCCCCAAATCCCATCTCACTCTCATCTTCTAAACTAAGACAACCAGAGGCAGAATGGCTTGAATGACACAGTAACTCCAAGACGGAGAGGGTAGCATCGGACGATTATTGCCACCTCCCCTTTGTTATTTCTCTTTGTTCCTCTTCCATTTCAATCAAGGCAGCAAATGCACTGAGGGGAAAATGAAGCAGCCACGACACAGGCAACACCGGGAGAGCTGGCAACCCCTCCACAAAGCTGAGGAAGGGAGTGCAGTTCTAATTTCCTGGGTGCGTTAATTGCTTTTGTTCAGCTTTATGCATCTGTGCCATGGGAGGCGGTGGCATGGAGTAACTTCATTTGAGTTCTTTAATCTTTTGACAATGGCTGTCATAAAAGAACATGTAATTGTTATGCATGGTACTTTCCGAGGCTGCCTGGTCCTCTCCTTTAATTTCCGAGACTCTCTGCTGGCTGCATCTTGGAGCAATGCTGGGCTGGGCTCATTTGATGTCTCTCTATAATTGGTTTATTTGCTTTCCTTTTTCTGTCTCTTGTCAGAACAAGGTTCACTTAACAACAGCCATGGCATGCAATACATTGGCACTGTTGGCAATTGGCCTGGCTGTAGGAATCAAGCATCATTGCAGTGGGCCAGCATTTCAAGATTTGATGAATAGGCAGGTGAGACATCATTGCACTGGCCAGTATCCTGTATTCTGCACAGATGCACAGGTGGCTTATGCAGATGTGGGGGATAGAAACATGTTGGCTCTTCTCACCTTGAGACATCTCATTCTGCTCACACACACACACACCGCCAAAATTTGTCTGCAGATTCTTGATCTATTTCAAAAAGGAGAATGAAAATGCAAGAATCCTATCTTATTTATTTATTTATTTATTTAATTTTCTGAAAGACAAAATGACTTCACACATTTTGCACATAGCCATGTCCGTCCATATACTTGAAGGAATGTGCAAATGCATTCACAAAACTATAATGCCTGGAATTTGTACCAGGAATTCTGTATATTCATATTTCAAGGACAAGTTAGAAAAATGTCATTGTCTTCAAAACATGCAGGAGCCAAATCAGCTCTATGTTATTTTATTTCAGACCTAACACAGCATAAAAGGACAATTGGAATTATAAAAATCACGACAAACATATCAAACTATGTATATAAACAAGGAACAATAGAGGAAGAAAGGACTATATTTATAGCACAGGATTTTAAAATCTACAAACAACTACCATGTAAACTAAGAGCCATTTTGGTCTGGTGGTAAACACACCAGGCTAGAATGCAAGAGACCATGAATTCAAGCCCTGCCTTAGTCATGAAAGCCAGCTGGGTGACTTTGGACCAGTCACTGTCTCTCAGCTCAACCGCCTCACAAGGAAGTTGTTGTGGGGAAAATAGGAGGAGGAGGGTGTGTTGAATAGGTTTGCTGCCTTGAATTATTTGTAAAAATAATAAAAGTGAAATATATAGATAAGATGATAGCTAGCTGGATAGATTAGATTAGATTAGATTAGATTAGATTAGATTAGATTAGATTAGATTAGATAGATAGATAGATAGATAGAT